>BJCO01362937.1:0-26302 GCA_018326465.1 Flaveria floridana
GGGTGAAAAGACCAAAATGCCCCTCTAAAAGTCACCAGAAGTTAAAAATTTTAACTTCTGGTGACTTTTGAAGGGACATTTTGGTCTTTTCACCTCTTTAAAAGTCAAAAAGAGTTGCAAAAAAGCACCCCCAAACAGCCCCGAAGAGAACATAAAAGAAAGGAAATGTAGAGAACATAAAAGAAAGGAAATGAGGAGAACATAAAAGAAAGGAAAGAAGAGAAAATAAAATAAAATGAAAGAAAGAAAAAGAAAATATTTACTTTTTTCCTCTTGTTAGATAAACTTGAGAATAAAACGTAAATTCTAGCCCATTTTATCATGTTTGTATGCAAATGTTTTTTTTCTCTCTCTTACTCATACTGGTTTTTAAAAAATATATCATTTTTATGTATTTCTGTTAACATAGTTAATTGGGTTTTTAAGTTAGAGGTGTATAAATTATCATACAAATTATTTGATTTATGGTTTTTATTTGTATAATGATTTAATAATCTTTAGTTAACAAACGCAAACGCAAGTAACTAAGTTAACAAAAATGAATAAAACTAACAACTTTTTAAAAAGCCAGAAACCCCAAAAAAATTTGGATGTAAATTACAAAACTGACTATAAATCAAGGTAGAAAAGGACAATTAACGAATAGTATTTTGAAATTTAATTAATTAAAAAATATATAATTTTTAACGAAAATTTTTATGCTAAGAAACTAATCAACAAACCTATATGTCATAAGAATAAAACCTAAAACTATTTAGATGGAGATTACAATTTACAAGAGTACATCATATACCCTCATGTTACCATTTCGAGACTAAGAAAAAGACTAAAAAAATATGTAAATGGGAATCTATTAGCTTACGTGAAGTCACCGTGTAATCTAAAAGGTCTTTATTTTACGTCTACTCCAATATAATAATATTTTGTATGGTATGTTCTTGTTTGTATATAAAGAAAGCTAATAACACGTGTGTCGAAAAATAATAGTGCCTTTCTATCAATTTAAAGCAAAAGGGATTGAATAGAATCAAGATCATGTTATACGTGGAGGTTAAATATTTTTCTTATTAAATTATGTAATTAATACTTAGCTTTTTTTATAAGTAAATGTGTTATTATACATCTAGAAAAGATCAGGGATTTAGGGTCCCCGACTTTTAAAACTACGGTCAAAGGTACATATATAATAAAGTATTAAAAATATGACATATCTTATATCATAATATTATAAAAAATATATTATGATATATCATAATTCATTATCTTTATAATACGGAGAATTGATGTCAAATAGTGGGACTTACGGAAGTTGACTAAAGAGTTGTCAATTCCAAATCTAGGATCTTTGTAAGGGCTTTTTGGTTTTTTAAATGGGAAAATCACTTTTTCACATATCTATACATGAAATTATCTTACATACTTGTATTTGTTCTCAAATACAAGTACCCTCATCATTAGATTTTAGCAATACCTAAATGGTACAAAAAATAATATTGGTTAGGGAAATTATGAATCTCGTTGATAACCAAACGATATGTGAAAAGAACCTACGGGCACACCTTTTTGGACATTTTCTCATACCACGAGGAATACATGCTTACCGTATTTTCACCAACCGTCCATTTTAGGAAACAAAACTCTTGGTCAAACTTTTTTCAATATTATTTCACCCGTGTCAATTTTATACTCCATGTTGCTATTTATGTATGTTCCAAAATAACTATCAAATACTCAATAAAAGTGTACCGTTAAAGTGGCGTGCTCCATAACTAAATGATCTTACATTTAAATTCTACACAAAATGTAGTGATTTCAAGGGTGGATTGCTTATGGAGTAAAAAGTGTGTTTTTCTGTAAAAAATATATTCATAAAAAGTAGTTATAATTTATTAGCTTTTTTACCCTAGCTCTTCTAAGTTTTGTAAATCAATGGATGTCTTTCATGGAAGAGGATAATTGACATTCTAATATCTAAAAATTGTTATTATCAAAGGTTACTCTATCTATCATATTTCACCTAATTTACAGAATTAATGCATTTGAACCCGTTATATACATACTCAAACTCTTAACCTTAAAGAAGCTTCATACTCTTACTTCAAATAACTTTGCAATCAATCCCGGCCCTCACCCCTAGCTAAAATAACATTAGTTGTATATCTAAAATCTTAACATATTATTTGCCGGTGAATAGTAAAATTGGGATGCAAATTAAGTTTTGGTCAAACTATTAAGACCTTAGATCCCCATCAAATAAATACAAAACATGAATTAGTTTTTCCTGCTAGAACAAACTAATCAATTGTTCTCATCAAACCATCACAAGATGCTCTAGTGGTAAGACATTTTAATGGTCTCTCAAGAGATCGGGATTCAAACATTCTCTGAATAAATATTTTGTATTATTACCTCCTTTAAAAAATTGTTTTTATCAAATGATGTTCTAAAAAAGGAATTATCGTGAAAAGCTTACATCTTTATGAAATGGGGTAGAGTCTTAACTGAATTTTTGGTTTACGTACAATGTAGGGTAGTAAAATAGCGACCTTGAAATCATGGTCAAATCTTGTATCAACTTGTTGACTTTAGTGCAGTCAATGGGTCCTGTCCAAATCAAGGTTTGCCATCTTTATTTGCCTTTATAAACCTATTTTTGTAAATTGTGTTAAAAAATATTTCATTTCATTGCATAAAAGCCAAAGGATTGACATGTTAGGAAACAGATCCTTGATTTGATGTAATAATGAAGCAGTTAATTAATTTTACATATGCTTGCATATTTATTTGATGTCACTTGGCTTCAATTGTTGTTTTACATAGATAATTTGGTCGGCCGAGGAGGGCATGCTGAAGTCTACAAAGGATGCTTACCCGATGGCCAACTCGTGGCAGTGAAAAAAATAACAAAAAAAGAGAAAAAGGACGAAGACAGAGTCGAAGATTTCTTATCTGAGCTCGGGATTATAGCTCATATTAACCATCCAAATGCAGCTCACTTGATCGGCTTCAGTTCTGATACCGATTTACATCTTGTTCTACAATTCGCACCACATGGCAGCCTTGCTACTTTACTACATAGTACGCTTAATTTCCACTATACATTTTTATGTTCCCCTGTGGGACCTATGCAGTTTAGAACCATGTGACCCAATCAATGTATTCATTCTGTTGATCCAATTGTTTCTGTACAGATAGTGAAGAAAGATTAGATTGGGGGTTAAGGTTTAAGATAGCCATTGGCATAGCAGAAGGATTGCGGTATCTCCATTATGAATGTCATAGGAGAATAATTCATCGAGATATCACAGCTTCAAATATCTTGTTAATGGAAGACTATCAACCTCAGGTTAATTTAATTTCATCTTTAGCTACATGTTATCTATTCTTTAGTCCATTAAATTTGTTCAATCTGGTCATGTTTGTCTAGATATCCGACTTTGGACTAGCAAAATGGCTCCCGGAGAAATGGGTTCACCATATTGTTTCCCCAATCGAAGGGACTTTTGGGTACATGGCACCTGAGTATTTCATGCATGGTATCGTTCATGAGAAAATTGACGTGTTCTCTTTTGGTGTTCTATTGCTTGAGCTTATTACTGGTCGTCGAGCAGTTGATTCAAGCAGGCAGAGTCTTGTAATCTGGGTATGTTAATTTCTTTACGAAATATGAATCTTTTGATACAGAAATGTACATAAACTGGTTTGGTTTGTATAGGCGAAACCATTTCTGGTACAACGTAATATTAAAGAGCTCGTGGACCCTCGTTTAGAAGGCGGTTATGAACTGATTCAAGTAAAGCGTTGCATGTCAGCAGCTTCAGCTTGCATTCATCATTTGCCCAACGTCCGCCCAAATATGAAACGGGTAAGTTCAAAGAGACTTGAAAGACCTGACAGTTGCAAATTTGTGCAAGTTTTCTAAACTGTTGCTTGTTTAATAATATAATGTCATACAGGTTATACAAATGCTGAAGGGCGAGAGGTCGGAACCGAAACCGAAAGCAGGTGGGGGGCGAGCATTGCTTTTAGATGCGTGTGACTTAGACGATTACTCGTCGACCACATACCTAAAAGACCTAAATCGACACATGGAACTTGTGATGGAGTGATGATTAATCAATAAAGAGATGATGTGCAAACAAGCACTTAAAATTTTTGTTTTGTACGTGATGTTTTGGGTTGAGGGAGTGTGGAGTTCAGGAGTTGTGTGTATATTGTTGGGACGGTGGTGGGCCTAGAAGAAACTCATTTTAGAAGTTGCTGGGCCATATCTTGTTTTAGTTGTGGGCTTAGATGGGGCCTAAAAGTTGTAATTGTTATAGGACATATGATTATCCCCATGTATGCATCTAAACTTCTAAAAGGAACACGTTGATATAGACAACCATGTTCATTGTGCAACATATTAAATAACGAAAGGAAGTGTAGTGATGATAGTTTTAAGGTTCTAGTCTCACATTGTTGTGTTGCTTCTAAAATTCTAAAAGGAACACGTCAAGACCTTTTCACTTGTGTGTATGACTACGCTCATATTGGAGTCGAGTATTGTGGCAGAAGTTGATGCACATCTACATAAGCTAGATGTTAAAACAACTATGGAGACCATAATTCATTTATACGACCATAAAAGATTATATTACACCGAACAAGTAATGAAAGTTAAGTGATTTTATATTTTTATATGAGAAAAGGACTTAAGATACTTTAATTTAAACTTGGAAAACTTAATTGTGGTTGCATAAAGTAAGATATTTACTTACTTTATTCATATCTTTCTATTTTAATAAAAAAAATAAATTTTGTCACATGTTAAATTCTTAAACATATTTTGTTATGTCTCGTGTTTTTACTCTCTCACCCAATTTTCTCTCATGTAAATAACTATAGTATCACTCCTATTAAATAATTATTTTAAATAGTAATGTTAAATAATATTATTTATACCTTTTTCATATATAAAAATAAAAACTTCAATGAATTAAAAATTAATTTAAATATATATGAAATTTATCAAAAACAACAAAAATTTTCAACTATGGAATACTCTAAATTTGTTATTTGTAAAATAAAAATTATGTAAAAAGTTTTTTAAAACAACTATTTTTTATAGAAAATGATGTTTTGGTAAAAACATTTTTTTAAACAATAAGTTTTAAAAACAGAATTTAAAAAAAAAATTATTGTTTTATCACTTAAGTTATTTATAAGTGATTTCAATCAAATTTTATCTGAACAAATCATTTTACAATTCTTCAATTTTCATAGGGTACTAACTATTTAATATTTTTTTATTCTATTAACGTAAAACATAAGATATTACCATAGTATAAGATATATAATTAATAATTTATGGTTTGTCTTCTCTTCGATGAGACTTCATAATAAAAGAAAATATGTCTAACATGACGCTAAATAAAATGAAATATTGATATTACAAGCCGCATGCTTGATATGAGCATGTACGTGCCATATGTAGAAGTAGAACTCTCTAGCTTACACACGCGTATATTGTCCGGCTTGATAATTCATCTACAAAACTTGTTGTCACGGCTCTATCAAAAAGTTACGACTCGTTGTAACCTCTATCCATTGTTGGTTCAAAATTTGTACAGCAAAACCACGCATTTGTTACACTGTCATGTTTATGTAAAATATTTGCATAGTTCTTCTAATTTGTACCATTTAGCATCACCTATCTAACAAAAGAGTGCACATACATATACTATGAAGAAATATTTTTCCTAACATGATAATGGTTCAAAGTTGAAAAATACACAAAAACCACCAAACACCAAAAAGATAGGTTGACCAAAACCATTAATTCCCCAATTTTCACTTTATATCTTATCCTCCAAAACCAAAACAAACAAACATAATACTACTACTAAAACCACTAAGCTAGATTAGTCAGCAGATTTAAGGTCAGCAATGAAAGATCGAAATAAAGACTAGCCCAAAACATATAATTAAGAGCTTGTTTATGCCTACTAAACTATCTAGACCGCTTTTAATCCATATTAATACGTCTGGTTAGGCCAAATGAAGAACTCTGCTGGTGGCGCCATCAACGCCATTGGACCCGAGGCTTGAGCTGCACCACCAGGGCCCGACTGAAGATGATGAAACAAACTTTGATGATGGTACATCGGCCCTGAGTTTGAGGTCTGGTCATAAGGCAAGGCGTATACTGGCGGCACAGAAGCAAAGCTGATGTTGCTTGTGCTGCTGCTGCTGTTGTTGTAATGTGGCGGGAGTTGGTGGTTACTTATCAAAGAAGGCTTCTGCTCCACCTCGGATGATGACACTTTCAAGCGCTTTGCGGATCCGCCAACGGGAAGTGAACTGCTGGAGATGGCTTCCACGTCATACCGACTCATCTCGAAGTTTGTCACGGCGTTTACTCCTCTGAACTTGATTGCTGCTATGTCATACGCCTCGGCTGCTTCCTCTTCAGTGGCTGAAATAGCGTCATGTTATTAATATTTATTATCATGCAAGCGATATATATATAATCAATTAAACTGAAGATTGTTAACAAAGTATTATTAACAAGATATTGTAACATACTGAAAGTCCCGAGGTAAAGATCTTTGTTTCCAGCAACACGCCCGATTCTTGCTTGCCAACGACCTTGTTGGTGATGCCTTGTTACTCCTCGGTATATCGAGGCACCACGAGAAAACCCACTGCTTTTCCTGTGCAAAACACCAAGGAAAACATCTTAGAATACATTATTACATCTTTGACATGAATAAGTTTATCTAATGACAATATGACATTATTATTCATATTATATATGGAACTACCTTCTTAGAGATGCAATAAATTCTTGTTTGGTTGTGCGTTTCATGTCTTCCAATTCTTGTGCATAATTTGCAACCTTAAACATTTCAAAACAATGTGATTAAACGGATTAAACGATGCAACGATCAATATTATGAAGCCGGTAACAAAATCCATAGCATGTTTACCGGAAAGTTTGTAGTGGCAGTGGGACCCCAGTATTTCAAAGCCGCCAAATCGTACGCTCTGGCCGCCTTATCTTCCTTGTCATAACCACCTAATTATTCACCAAAACATCATTACAATCACGCAAACCTCAACAACAAACATAAGGAAATACGAAAAGAATTCACTCACCTAAGTACACTGTAGATCCAAGAATCAAAAGTCGCGTAACAGCCATCCGCATCGACCATGCGAAAACAAGAACACGAGCATGAACATTAGTGGTCCATGATCAACGCACGAAATTACTTTCATATAAAGCAAAAGCTAAAGACTGCAAAAACACTTTTCATGCATGCATTTGTGCACGGATAGGCATGTTAATTTGTGAGACCATAATGCAATTAAAATACTAGACCCGTTTCAAGATTCGGGTCTGACCCATGGGTCAAATTCGTTAAAACCATATAAAAAGACAAACGTCTTTAAAATCAAAGTTTTTATCATACTGCAAAAGAACATAATGGGAGTTTGACCCGGTCAACACAATGAGAATAGAAGAGGGTAAAAGTGGAAAGAAAAAGTGAAAAGTAAAAAAGCAAAGGCATTTGTGTACGAAATAACAGAGCACAACAGGCACACTATGTAGCATACAGTCTACTACACCAGTATGTTGAGTGTAGGTATTGTTGTACTTTGATCTTGATGTATAGATATGGAGAGAGAATGAAAGTTGAGGGGGTTAATTGTAAAATCCAATGGACAAAAATGTGCCATTTAGGGTAAAATTGGCAGCCTATCTGGTATTAAAACCCTCTGGTGAAGCACCAATACAGAAAGAAAAGAAACTAGAAGAAAGTACTGAAATTGGTACAATTACAAACATCAATCAATCATCAAGATTCAAGAACAAACATCTGATAGATTTCAAATCTTTCATCATATCTTCACTTCAAAGTCAAAATCTTGCATCAAGTCACAAGCTTTAATCCACAAAATACAACAATCTTGATTCTTTTTACCATCCTAGCATCCAAGAACGTATATATGTGCTTCTGTTTGTGTGTGTGTGAATGTGTATACTCTCAATAACATACATATATACACATATATAAAATCTAGTAGGTTACATACAACACAACAAGTGTAAGTGTAAGCTGTTTAATCAGTGATAGTATGAATCGAATCGCGATTAAATAGAGATAAAAATAAAGTACCTTGACGTCCTTTCCTTGCTTGACCCTCTCTTCTACAGCTATTATCCCACAGGTGAGCTTCGTATCTACCAGTCCACCTATGTCTGCAAACATCAATCCAAAACATCAATCTTGATTACTACATGTACAAATTAATAATAATAATATTATTATTATTATTTACAGCTTTGATACCTAGTAACACCTCGGTAGATTGACGTTCGTTGACCAAACGTATCAGCAATCTTCTTACAGTTATTCTGATCACCGGAATCAACAGCTACAATAGCCTTCTGATCTTGGGTGGCGGTGGTGGCGCCGCCGCCGCCGGCGGTGATACCTAACGACAAAGCGTTCATCGGACACTGTACATACGCCAACTCGTTGCCGGACTCAATCGATTGTCCGGCGAACTCGGTGAGCTGAGTCGCTGAGTCGTCCACCTCCGACCCCGAGTTCGCCGAGAACGTCGGAAACCCGCCGGTGGCGGTGATTCCGGTGAGATCTTGGTGGTCGGAGAAGTAAACGGAGCTTGTTCCGTCGTACATGTGGGTTAAAGACGATGAGTCTTGAGTCTCCGTTTGAGATACATCGGTGTATCGGAATGATTGCAGAGACTGGGTGGCGACGGCGGCGGTGGCGGTGGTGGTGTCGCCGCCGAGGAAGTCCTCCAGCTTCGGTGCTTGTTGCTGGTGGATGTGTGACTCCATGAAGCTTCGAAACAACGGTGAGTCGTCGGTCTCTTTGCCGTCGTCGGTGCCGTTGCTGTTGTCTCCGGAGAACATCGCCGTCGTCTTTCCGCCGTTGGTCCAACCTGCACCGCCGGAAACCATCAACTGTTTAACTCCACATGCAATTAAATCAACAAAGTGAACCCACATATATGTATATGTATATATATATACACACAAATCAATCAATAAGTTTACTGATTACATCATCAGCTATAACTTATTTCTACAAAACTGCACACAAGAAACCATCTTTCCCTCAACAACCTTGGTCTTTCTCCGACACCAACACCGAAATTCCGGCGAATGTTTATCAATGAACGAAAAAGGGTGCAGAAATCAAGAAACAAAGATACAAAACATACCATTAGCGAAGAAACTACTATCATTAAAGTAGAAGTGCTGGGGGGGCTGAGAGGTGGTGGAAGTGAGCATCTCCATGGGCGAGAGTGAGAACGAGAGCCAGTTATTCTCCGGCGCCATCTCCGGCGACACTTATCTGATCCTGTTAAGTAAAGAATCTTGCATGCTCAACATTAATTTCCAATGAATATTCTGAAAAGGATGATGATTGATTGATTAGAGGGTAGTGAAGATGAATGGGGAGACGATGATGAAGGAGTGAAGAAGATTGAAGGTGAAGGGAGCACATGCAGAGGCTAGGTTTCCGGCGGCGGTGGTGGTGGTGATGGTGGTTGTATTGACTGTAAATGAAATGAAGGTTTAGAGAGAGAGAGAGAGAGAGAGAGAGAGATGTGGGTGATGTGGTGGAGGTATATAATGGGGTGAAAGGGTCGGTTTCATCTGCCACACCGGCGGAAAACCAGAGGGAAAAAACAAAACATTGTCTCTTCGATCGGTTTCATTTAATATTAATATTGTATTTGCTACCTCATTGTTATCTTTGACTACATGTAGCTTTTTGCTATTTTATTTCAACATGTTAATCCATTTATATCTTGTTTTACAAAAGTATTTAAGTGGGTATGTGGAATTTCGTTTTAGTACAAGTGACAATGCGGCTTATGAGTCCATATAAAGGTATGTTTCGGGTTCGAACCCAAGTGTCGATTATCCAAGAGTGTTATTTTTTAAAAAAGTCCATGCCGACTATTCTACAATCCAAGTGTTCAAGGGAGGAGACCGGCGGTTCTCATTTTAATGCATTAAACCTCCAGATTTATTTGTTCTAGTTTAACTTTTACAAAAAAACAATACATCCAACATAACACACATACATACATAATAGCCCCTAGAACATTTTTAATTTATCCCTCTAAAGATTCTAAAACACATGAGACTTCATTAAATATATATTTAGAAAGAAATACTTTGATTTAAATTAACATTGGTCATCAAGTTATTGATAATAAGGTATTTGTTCTTTCTGTAAAATCCATGTCTATTTTTCATTATTTTCTGTTTATAAATTTGTTCACTTTATATATTTCTTCACATATAATATTTTCCACTATATAGATTATTTTGTAAAGTAGATTTATTTTGTTTTTACAAGGTTTGAACCTATACACAAAATCGAAATATGTAATCACCCGTTTCATTTTATTTTTGGATTTAGTTTATAAATATAACTACATAATTTCGAAACACAAGAAGTTGAAATTTGTTCAAAAACTGAAATTGAGGTTGGTTTTTTATATAATTGGCATTGCTATTATAAATTATCTAATGTCGTCATGTAGGGTGTTATACTATGAAGTCACTTGCAGGTTAAAGTGTTTGAAAAACGAGCTTGCGTTATTTTGTGCAACACAAAATTAGTACTAATTGCTACTTTAACAGTTTGGTGGTTTTCTCTTTGATGAAAAATATCGTTGGCTGATGGTTTCATTGATGAAGTATAGATACATCCAAAGAAGAAAACACATCATGAAGTAGGAAATGACGCAAATCTTGCTGGCAATGACGAATAGTAGTGTGATGTTCATGTTGCAAATCATGAAAAACATGGTGTCGAACTTGTTATCATCCGTCGATGAACAACATGCGTTGAACTTGTTGTTGGTGAAGAATAATTTGGCATTGAACATATTCTTCAGGATCAAATTAACTTAACGACCATGGTGTTCAAGTTGTTGGTAATAAATAGGAATCATTACTTGAACAATGACATTTGAGTATAATTTAAATATTTTCATCATCAAATGTATTAATGATAAAACTAGACAAAACAATCCCTCTGTTTGATGATGAAAAATTAAACAAGTAACTCAAATTATAATTGGACTGAGATAGAACAAAACAACTACATATAACATGTTATCGTTTGATTCTTTTGGGTGTACAAATATTTATACATTTTTAAATACTTGTTTTCAACTTCCCACTCCCTTGATTTCAATTGTTTTGTTTGAATGCATAGCCCCTTCCACTGTGATCATGCTTTCCTCATGCTATAGTTGTTTCAAGTAGAATTTTGAAGCTTAATCATATATGTACCAATCATAGGTGAACAATATTAGAATATTCTCTTTGATAGTCGCATAAGATGTTCTAAATATGAAGAACTTTATATCAAAGTTAGAGCAAGAAGCAACGACATATGAAAAAAAAGGTATACTGTAACCAAAGCGACATCTTTGACAAAGAGCCACATTTTAAGGTTGTGTAGTCTTTTCCTTCTTAGTAGTCTCTGATCAATCTTTTGAAAGGAGACATAAATAAGCAAAGTAGTTAGTATAATAAGAAATAGATACTTGAAACAAACACAAATCATTTTTCTTCTCATAACTCAATTATCGTCTTATTGACACAATAATGCATGAAGACCTGAGTTGATGGGTTGACAGACACTTGGTAAGGTATGATTTTACTACCAACCCGACCTTAAATGAAACAATAGATAGTTTGTTATCTGATCAATTAGATTGTTCACGTACAAAAGAACAATTCTAAACCAACTTATTACTTATCGTTTATCAAATGTAAGATTGAGCCTGACTAAAGATTAAGCGTGGATATATCAAATTTAGTCTATGTGGCATCAACAAGTTGTGTATTTGTAAGATTTCTAAATAATTAACATTAATTAATATATGGAATTATTCTAATTTATAGACGACAAAAGTAGAGTTTGTAGGAGAGGAAAAGTGAGTAGAGAGAAGGTTTATTTCCGGAATATAATAATAATAATATAATAATAATAAAGTAATTAAAATGAAATCTGAGTGATATTTGTCTTTTAATGGTTAATTAATTAATTAGTTGTAAAAGGGTAGAAATTTTGTCTGGAACAAGGTTGCAAAATATCCGGGCTCGGCTTCATGTTGGCTTGGCTAACGGGTAATATGGTGATGCTTTTGATAAATAAAAAAAGAAATATATTATCTCCTATTTTTAGTTTACTTCATTATGAATTTGTGTATATATGATCTAAAATTTAAATGAGTTTATACGTATAGTCTATAGATACGTTCTTAAAAAATAAATTATGATTTATATACAAAAATAGTAGCTTAAAGAATACCAAATCTAAATACTCTGCGATGAGTCAACCACTTTGATGCGTATTTTGTTGACTAATTTAAGCTTGCCACTTTAACCACATTCACACACTTGTCCTTCATGCATACATCCCGTTCATATGTCTTTTCTTTTTGGGCTTTTTTTTGGCTTTTCCCTTTAGGCTTTAACTTATTAGAAACAGGGCACTTTTTAATAAAGAGTTCTTAAATTATCCAACAGTTATTTGAAATCTATATAGTTATCAAAAAGCATAATGAGGTTTGTTATTTATTTATTAACATTATAATTACTTTTTAATATATATTTTCTGTCATAATTTTAAAATATACATTTTACAAAATATTGAGTATACGGCTTTAACATGCTTAATTTCATACATTTCGATACAAGATTTATTCAAAACCAATATGAGTTCAAATTTGGTAACTTTCTTTTATAACTTTTGAGTATATGATATTCATTAAATTTTGAACGAACTGTTACGACATTCTTTCGTATTGTGTTTCAACAAAACCAAATGAAGTCGGTTGTGGATGCAATTCGCTCAAGCATTGTCAGGAACCCTTTACAATATCTACCAAATTCATATGGCAACAAGAATAAACCATTTCATACACTCTTAGATTTCGTGTGTGTATGATTAAACTGAAAAACATATCATCTATGTATTTATATTTAATCAATATACCATTTACCTTGATTTTATTTTAAACTAATCATATCACGTGATATAATTATCAAGAAGAGGCTCCAAATCCATTTAGCTAGTTAACTTGTTCAATGAATAGCATGGTTTTTCCTCTACAAAAATATTAATTCTTTAAATCTTTACACGCGTATAACAGGTGATATTTAATTACTTGTTAGAAAACTTAATTAAAAAAAAAGAAAACAAGAAGATAACTTGCCAAAGACCTTCAAAAAAAAGGAAAACTCTGGTTCAAATCTTGTCACCACCGAGCTTCTTCTGGTTTGCAGGAAGTTTTACGAGCTACTCGGTTTCCTCCTGAAACAACTGACGCCATCCTCAAGTGTCAAACTATTAATGGACGGTTGGAATGCGGTCCAAGGTATCGTTAAAAAAAGAAAGCTAACTTCTTTTTTGACTTAAAATTGCAATCTAATTACTAAAGCTAAAAAATAGTTAACATGATAAAAATCAAATTATAAATAAGCTTTATTAGAGAAAAAGTTAATACAAGTGTTGGCATTGATGAAGTATAGTGGGGATCCGGAACCCACGTTGGCGTACATGCCCCGAAACCACTTTCTTGGAGTCGGGGCTGATTCGATCCTAATTCCTACCCGACCAATTCCCATTTTACTCCTTTTTGTCACCACGTGATTTCACACGTGCATTTCATTTCAAAATAATATTGCTCTTTACCTTCTTTGAACTTTTAGTTTTATATACTAAATTAATTAATTGCCCCTTGTATTTAACAACTTTTCTTCGTTTGGTCCCTCTACTTCTTCGTATGTTGTTCATGTCCAACATTGTTTTCATGTGTATATGTAGTTAAATTTATGTCAAATCATTTTGAGATGATCTTGTTTCCCATACATTAATAAACAAACATTTTATTAAATTTACATTATTTATAATTTTAGCATTTTAGATTTAATAAATTTTATAAACTTGTGATTGTTATAATATTATTAAATATTAATTGCAAAATCAAATTTACAAACATTTTATGAATTAAACTGATTTTTAGTTGTAATTTGTTAAATTTTTGTGTTTCATGCTCTAACGAAAAATTACGAAATAATTTATCCTTGTGCACTTCAGGTGTAGGTTTATATTATTGGCAGGTAAAACACTATAATTTCATTATTTTATTATTGTTGCAATTGATAACAAATTCTATAGTTTAAACTTCGTTCCTAATTTCCAGATTTTATGTTTGATAAACAATTTGTTAATCAACTAACGTATTTAGTTATTTTAAAAAGATACTATTAAATATCGATTCAATATTTACGTAATTTATAAATATTAATTGAAAATTCCACTGTTTTAATTATACTAGAGGCGGCGACTAGATTACATTATCATTTTAATTATCTATATTAATTTAGGCAACTAAATAAATAATTCGTTTCATATTTTATCTATATATTTTTGAACTTAAAGTTTTGTTTATCATCAATTTGAATTGTTTAATTATATATTTTTGAATTTTTAATACTAAAAAATGATTTTATAGTTAAGAAGAATCCAATTAAAAAACCTTTAATAATATATTTACACATCCAGTGAGCTAATTGATGGTATTTGTTAAAATTTGTTGAATCACACGTGTTCTTTATCATATAATTAGTCGAAAGTATTCGAGTAACTTATGTTGTCATTCTTATTTTGATAGATTAATTAAATTCAGTTTTAGAAAATACTTTTTCAAAATATAATTAAATGCAAGTTCTTATTCTATATAATTTTATTACTATTAAATACAAAAATTATTCAATAATTTTAACTATTTTATCTTATATATTATTCAATTCTTATAATACATCAGTTTTTAATCTTAGTGTGTTAATAAATGATCTCATTGTATTAGTAATTCTAGTTCTTCTTTTTTAACGGCCAACGAATAATTTTTAAGCCCGGTCATCCGGGTAAACCCATTGGCGAAAGACCACCCACGCCCGCAAACACAGACAGCGCTGATGACCCGGCTCGCTCACCATTTCTAGGGAAACTCACCACTCAAAGGCACACTGTGGTAAAACCTTTGGCCCACTTGAAGCATATTACACCTAGTGAGACTCCAACCCATGACCTCCACTTTGAAAAGTCATAGGGTGCCTCCTCTTAAACCAGTTGATCTAGGACTCATTGGCAGTAATTCTAGTTCTATTTTTAATATGAAAAGTGAGAGACATGTCAAACTATAAAAAGGTCTCAAAGGAGAGGGACTTGACACTGAATTTTGAAAAGTTAATCAACAGTTTGTGGTTTTTCTTAAGCGCATCAAACATAACTATGGGTTTAATTGGACTTCATTTCATAGGAAGTTGCTTCTTCTCGATATTAGCGTTAAGGTCAAAGGAGGGGACGATGAGTCTGAGGTCGAGGTTAAGGTTGACGCGATGGTGTGATTGAGGTTGAAGTCAAGTGGTTTAGACAATGGGGACATTAACTGTTAGACATCTTAAGAACGAATTAATCAGGAGGAGATTAGTTGATTAAGGTCGAAGGAGATCGACGTGCGTAAAGACATTCAATTAAGTAGATAACATCAAACACATAGTCCATATACATTCAGGTACTTTATTTTGAGCAAGAGAGTAATATGATAATACAATGTTAAAACTAAAGTTGAAAAAAATATTTGATTTATGAACGTGAAAAAAAAACATAGTACAAAGGAAAGAACATCATTTAAACTAAGGATCCTAATGAAACATGTTGGCGGTAAAGTACTTCTTTCTATTCAAATGATCGAGTACTTAAATTCTATAAGGTACATGTATTGATAGTTAATACACTAGCTTATAATTTGTTGGACGTGGGATATCCCACTCAGCTTGAATTTGCTTGGGAGCTACCAAAGGTGATGGTGGTGTTCTTGCCAGTATCGTGTTGCCATATCAACCCGCTCTGGTTTCCTCGATCTCTATCCCGAGCCTTCTTTATTGCTTCTCCATATCATCACGATTATCCCACCATCCCCCTTCTACCATCCTGCTCTTATGACGCAGGCACTTTGTCATAATTAATAAGCATCTCACTATAAAAAAATCAAAAAAATAAAAAAAAAACATTATGAAAATCAATGTCACACGTAATTGAATATATCAATCTTATGCGAAATGAAATGGAGTATGAATGCACAATGCATGATGGTGACAATACTAAGCTTCAGTATACTATTATTATACATAGATATGTGTGCGAGTAATGTACATATTCAGTCTACTTTTACACTTAGATACCCAAGTTAAAATCCCATCCCATGCATATTTTGATATTTCTCCATTGGTCAAAAAACATATATAGTATTTTAGTATGTCAATAACAAATAAAATTTAAAAATACAAGAAGGAGAAGATAAAAAGTATAAATTATATATCATGGTTTCTTTTAACAATCATTTAACAACCCTAGTTCTTTTTCTAACGACAAATTATCCTCACTTTACTTTAAATTATCTGAAAGGAATTTTACGTCATGTCTGGATTTAAACAAAAGACTTCCACTTTAAAAGATTCGAGTCATTATCAAATGAGCTAATTTTACAGTGACAACATGTATTGCTCTAATGGTAAGAATAATAACATGTGACTTCGAGAGTTTGAGTCCATTAGATTGAACCCCCCCCCCCCCCCCCCCCCCTATTTTTCTTTTATTTTTTAAGCATCCCTCATTTTGGTACTTCCCGTTCACTAGACATGACAAAAGTGCATGAACCTAGGGTTAGAAACACCGGTGATTGTCTACCAATAGTTTATTCGCTTTATCAATATATCAATCTTCGTTAAACTAAATCTAAATTGAGAGCATTCAGCTGCATCATTTCTCAAGATAAAAAATCTTGTATGTGAAAATTCATCAAAATATTGAAATGACAACCTAATTCGCAAAAAATTTCGCATTAGATGACAAGAAGGCAAGAGGGTCGTCTTCATTCTCTAACAGTTTTTGTCTTCTACTTTTATTTTTTCTTTTCTATTTTGCCTTCCTTTTATTCACTTTTTGTACTTTTTAATGTCATAAATTGATCAAGACGTAATCCGATATTAAAATCGGGTCATCTGGTACGACAAGAAAAACAAACAAATGAGTCATTTGATTATGAAAACATTACTTTTAAGCCTTATAATTAATTATGTATTTGTAGCAATTATTATTGACTCACTTAAGCAAATATTCAAATGGAAGCAAAGAATTATAGATTTTGTCAGGTGGATGCATCGGCCCTTTTCGTCGTCATTCTTCTTATCTACGGCGTATTATAATTTATATGCTAATATTCAATTAATTAAATTTATTATATCATATGTTTAGGGTTCATAGTGTGAGGCTTTTGACCTTTGACTAGTAAGCCACGTGCATGGTATCTTTTTAACTCGATAATCTCGGGCTGGTCGCACGTGCGTCCTCTTCAACTATTGGCTCACACGAAATCATTTTCTTTGTATCTTTATTATGTTGATTACCTACTACCCTACATTTTTACACGTTGCTCATACGGTCATACCAATTTTCACATGCTACAATATTTTATACACCATGTTTGTTCACATTTTTTTTCTTAGTTTTTAGATTATTGCTTGATAGATAATTTAGATTTGTAACAACTTTATGTATATCATTACACGAATTTGATCCTCTTTTTTATAGTATGTTGTAAGATCAAAAGGTAAACAAAATGTTTATTCGATTCATGATTATTGTTACTTAAAATGATCTCGAGTTGGAGTTGTATGATTAGCCTCAAAGACTCACACTCCCTACTTCCGGGTTTATGGGCTTTAACAAACGAGACTTGAAGCTATATTTTGTAACGAATCGATCTTTTAACCTGGTCCGTTATTGAAGATAAATAGATAATGACATGAAGTGAAACTTTAACAATAAGTTGACGTTGTTAGGCTTGACATGTGAACGAGGAGTACCTATTGTAATTTAAGGTTATGTCTGGTATTAGGTCATGTTGTTAAGGTTTTATGGTTATAATAAATACTTATGATGTGATATGTGAAAGGGTTCAACACCGAAGAAGATCCATGGTTTACACCCATGGACGTAATTGATTGAACCGCATAAAATCTTTGTGTTCTTTTGGTTCTTATTAAACTTTATCGACTCAACTTCACAAACTTGTTTGGATATTATATTATAGCTATCGTCTTTGTTCATTTTTTTTGGTAAAGTAACTGATTGAACCACGTCAAATTAATTTTTCTCCCCCTACCTCATTTTATTCATTTTTTTCTCTTGTTGTATCTACGTTTCAAAATGTACAATCATGATTTACAATTATTTGTATGAAGTTATCGTTTAATCTTTTGATTGTACGAACAAATATGTGCTTATAGTAGATACAACGAACACTAAGAATTACTACCAATAGTCATGACTTACATAATTATACACAAATATACCTAATTGCACAACCATATATCACTAGACAACAAATGCTTTAAATTGCTTGTTACTTCTCAAGTCCCAAGTTTAACATGAATAATCAAAAAAACGAAAACACACAATATCAAGTAAACTCACTTTTATTGTAATTGAAAAATATAACTAAAAAAACCAACTACAATAACTCCTGCAAATCATTTGTTTGTGGAATGTTGGTTCGCTGTTGGAGTTTGGACATCTATACTCAAATGGGTCAAACTGGGTATAGTGACACTAAATGACCTGAACGATTTGATGCTGATTCACAAAGATTATGCGGATTCCAAGTGGGCTAAGAAGTTTATCCGGGGAGTCGTTATGATATCGTGTTGGGGGCGATTTGGAAGGAGCGTAATAAGAAGGTCTTCCAAGGGGGTTCTCCTAGAATTGTTGAGGTAGTGGCGATTATTAAACGAATGTCGTTTTTTTGGTTAAAGCATAGATCCAAGTTTAAGTCTTTAGAGTGGGATAGTTGGTTAACAAATCCGATGTATATTTTCTAAGGTTTTTGGGCGAGCCTCCTTTTTGAGGTTTCGTTCCGTGTGTTTTAATGAAGTATATTGTTCAAAAAAACTCTCTATCTTTCTAACCCTTGAACTTGATTAGTATTTATAGGAGAACCTAATCCTTTGCAAGCAAGTAACGTAACCCACAATGACACTTTATTTAAACAATGGATAATCTATTAATATTAAATAATAATTATTTTTAATCAATGCTAGTTATCTTAAATCAAACCCTTATCCCAAACCAACTTGTTTGGAGGGTTGGCCCATGCCTTTGGGCCCTTCACAAGAATCAGAAATTAGCCTTCATTCACCCCCTAATTTCCGACTTGAACTTAGAAAGGTCTTCCATGCCAATCTTGCTTCTCGTCTCCCTAAATTTGATACGAGCTAATGGTTGGTAAGGATGTCCGCTAATTGTTCTTCTCCAGATACGTGCTCTACTTCAACTTGATCCTTTTCTACAGATTCCCAAATAAAGTGAAACCGTGTATGGATATGTTTACTTCTTCCATGAAACACGGGGTTCTTTGTGAGAGCTATAGCGGAACTATTATCAGCCCGTATAGTTACCTTTTTCCGATTCCGTCCGGTTACTTCATTTAATAGATCTTGTAGCCATATTGCTTTACATGCGGTCGTAGTTGCCGCCATAAACTCCGCCTCACAAGAGGACAACGCCACCGTAGTTTGCTTTTGGGAGCACCATGTAATTGGTGATGTCCCAAAATAAAATATGTGGCATGTTGTACTCTTTCCATCATCCGGGTCTACATTGTGTCTGTCATCGCTATACCCAATGATTTTCATGGACCCGTTTCGTGGGAATTTTAATCCATAACTCGCAGTTTCTTTCAAGTACCTTAAAATATGTTTTATTGTTGTGCCATGTAACTTTCTTGGATTTTGCATGTAGCGACTAACAACTCATACCAAGTAAGAGAGATCCGGTTGGGTGTGAAGTAAATATCGTAAGCATCCTACAAGCCTTCAATAGTCGGTAGTATTAATCTCGGGCTCGTTTTCAGCTTTACATAATTTTGTACAGGGATCCATTGGAATTTGAGCGGGGTTACATTCTTGCATCCCAGCTTCCTTTAGTATTTCAAGTGCATAACTTTCTTGATTGATCTTTATCCCATTAGTACTTTGAGATACTTCAATTCTAAGATAATATTTTAACTTTCCAAGATCCGACATTTCAAATTTGGATGACATTCCATATTTGAATTCATTTATGATACTTGCACTTGTTCCAGTTACGAGCAAATCATCAACATATACTGCTACAATGAGGAGATATCTTCCACCGGTCTTTCTGATAAACGGATTGTTCTTTTGCACACCTTTGGAACTCCATCTGTTTTAGGATCTAATCAAGCTTATTATTCCACGCCCTTGGAGCTTGTCTCAACCTGTATAAAGCTTTAGAGATCTTGTATACCTTGTCTTCTTCACCCTTTCTTTCAAAGCCCTCCGGTTGTGTAACGTACACAATTTCTTGTAACTCGCCATGTGGAAACACCGTTTTTACATCAAGATGATGAATTTCCCAACCATTCGAAGCGGCTAAGGCTATAAGTTACCGAATGGTCTCAATTAGTGCCACGGGTGCAAAAACTTCATCAAAATCGATTCCAGGTTGTTGTACATAACCCTTTGAGACTAAGCGAGCTTTATGTTTATTTATGGATCCATTAGAATTTTTCTTAATCTTGTAGATCCACTTCAAGCCGATAGGTTTTATTCCAATTGGCTTCTCGACTAAGGTCCACGTCCCATTCTTGTTGATGGACTCAATCTCAGCATTCATTGCTTTCACCCATTTGTTTGACACTTTGGCTTCTTGATAGTTTGTAGGTTCTTCATTTATAGCTAGAAGAAGTTGTTCACAAGCAACATTAAATAATAAAACATAATCACTAAGGTATCTTGGTTGTACCGTTACTCGATCAGAACGCCTTAGGATCTGTTTGGATGCAAATGCGGGAGTTTTGGTCCGTGAGGTGGACCGAAAAATCTAGATTGGTTAGGTTTGACTGTGGGCTGCTTGTTCCTTCTGTTGGGTTATTGCTTCCTCCTGGACCGAACCCGTTTGGGCTGTTGTTTTGTGGCCCTGTTAATGGATTCTGTTGGTCGGAAATGGTCCCTAAGGGGCTACTGTTTTGATGCCCTGTGGAGGGGTTGTTTTAGGCTCCAGAGTGGATGCCTTCTGCTGCACTATTTGACCCGTGGTTGGAGTTTTCAACTTCAGTTGCGGGTTGTCCAACTATCACCGGTCCGGTACCCGTATCAATGCTCCCTCCCCAAACCATGGAAAACATACCCGGCTCACTTTCTTGCTTCTCTCCCAATCCTTCCCAATTCCACCCGATCATTTCATTGAAGACAACATCACGACTTACTACTATCTTTCGGGTTTTTGGGTTGTAGAGGCGATATGCTTTAGAACCCGGCTTGGTTCCAAGATTAATAAGGGGTTTGGATCGATCATCAAGTTTCTTTAACCCAATCTTTTCTTCCTTTGCGTATGCCATGCAACCGAACACCTTCATTTGTTCAAGATTCTGTTTTTTGTTTTTAAACTTCTCGAAAGAGGTTTGGTTTTTAAGGGCTCTTGTTGGTACTCGATTAATTATATAAGTTAAATGGCGCATGGCTTCTCCCTATAAATAATCTGGTACCTTCATGGCTTTTAATACGCTTCTTGTCGTCTCCACTAAGGTTCGGTTACGACGTTCCACCACGCCATTTTGTTAGGGCGAGTATAGATCCCTTAGGTGACGAATGATTCCATTATCTTCACAATAATTTTGAAATTCACTTGATGTGAACTCTCCTCCCCTATCGGTTCGAAAGGTTTTAATCATCATTCTTGTCTCCTTCTCGACTAAAGTTTTAAACTTTTTAAACTTTTCAAATGCCTCGCTTTTCTCCTTCAAAAACAAGACCACATGTAACGTGAAAAATCATCAATTAACACGAAAATATACTTGTTACCTCCGGTAGATGTAGGAGAAATCGGTCCACATAAGTCACCATGTCCTAACTTTAATACACGAGATGCCCGATAGGATGTTGCCAGGACGTACGGGGCAAGGGACAGTCTCAGGTAGACAGTTTCTATGGGGCGTAGGCTTCCCAAAAGGTAACGGAGGCGTGCAAAGGTTTCCTCGGGCCGGACAGAGATCGGCCCTCAAGTAAATTTTGTATTTCGAGGTGAAATGCCTAGGAAAAATAAAAAATTGTGGTTGGGAAGGTTATAGTAGCCAAAGCCATTGGAATTAATTCGGACAGAAGAAGATTATGGAAACACTTACTCGAAATCTCACTTATCAGATTCGAACCGCTGACATCCGCCGTAGGGTAAACCACCGCCTCTCAGGTCCCCCGGCTGATTCTACCGTAGAGGCCAACGTTAGACAATAACTACACGAGATGCCCGATAGGATGTCGCTAGTGGGAATGGGTGTCTAGTTTGTTTTCCAACAAGACAAGATTCACACAATTGATTCTCGTGCTCAATTTTTGGTAACCCATGAACCATATCCTTCTTTGCCATCGCTTTTATCGTGTCAAAGTTAACATGCCCAAGTCTTGCATGCCAACGCCATGCATTATCATCTACCTTGGCTAGCAAACAAACCGGCGTACCCATATTTAAGTGTATTTTGTAAAGCCGGTTAGGTGATATTGTTATTTTCATCAAGAGTTTCCTGGAGACATCATGCATAGTAAGATAGTTGTTCTTGATCCTTATGTCACACCTGGATTCGGTCGCTTGCCCGATACTCATTATATTGCTTTTGAGACCCGGTACATAATAGACTTCAGTTAATAAGTTTTGTTCACCCGACTTATCTTGAAAAAGAATAGATCCCCTTCCTTTGATCTCCACGCATGAGCCATCTCCAAACTTAATTTTTCCGGTTATCTTCTCGTTTAGCTTCGAAAAATATGATCGATTCCCAGTCATGTGATTGCTTGCACCATTATCTAAATACCAAACATTTTTCTCTATCGGATCGACTTCAAACCTTTTTGGTGTTAGATTTTGTTTGTTTAGGAAAACCACTTCATGCATGAATGCACTATCAGCTTCTTGTGTTTCCGTTAGATTTGACTCGTGCATCTTTTGGGTTTTTTGGGGCACACGGATGCGAAGTGTCCCGGTTTATCACAGCGATAGCAAATAACTTTGATGCGGTCCTTCTTTGGCTTGTATTTTCCTCGATTTTGTTGAGTCTGCTCAGGGTTAAGTGTGGTTCGGTCTTGGCTATTGACTCGGCCTCGACCTCGTCCCCGAGTACTTCGACCTCTTCCTCAAGATCCATCGTTATTCCTACGAGCATTACAAGATTCACCATTAGAAAACAACATTTTACCTTGAGACCCTGATTGGATTTCTTCTTCTCGGATTCGTTCTTCATATGCCTTTAATCGCCCCACGGCTTCTTCAAATCCGGTTTTGTTGAGATCTAACACTTGGTCGAGCGACGCAACAATGTGAGTATACTTGGATCTTGGAAGGCCTTTTAGAAACTTTTTAACTAGTTTGGTTTCATTGATGTCTTCTCCTAGGGAGGCGGACTTAGATGCCAAGCTTGAAAGCTTACCGACAAAGTCATCGATAGTATCAGTCTCCCTCATCTTCAGGTTGTCAAACTCGACGGCAAGGGTTTAAAGACGGGCCTCTCTAACCCTATCGGCACCAAGATGACGGGATTTGATCGCCTCCCATATACCTTTCGCGGTGTCGTGGTTGCCCACTTGCATGATAAGGTTTTCCGGTATGGACTGAAATAGAAGGGCAGTTGCCACGTCGTTTTTCTCTGCCTCAGTGGTGCCCGGTTCTACCGTCTCCCATACCTTGTGTACACGTAACACAACCTTCATCCTTATAGCCCATATAGTATAGTCCTTGGAAGTTAACATCGGACATTGAACAGATGTTGGTCCGTTTTC
This sequence comes from Flaveria floridana, assembly GCA_018326465.1. Lineage (NCBI taxonomy): Eukaryota > Viridiplantae > Streptophyta > Magnoliopsida > Asterales > Asteraceae > Flaveria > Flaveria floridana. The sequence goes on from BJCO01362937.1 coordinate 23,969, forward strand.
CTTGCCTTTTGGTGTCGGGGTAGAGGGGTCAGCCATCTTCTTTTGTGATGGTAGGTAATAATGAAAGCAATGATCAAACACTTATCGAGTAAACTGCAGCAGTGTTTCACCTTGGTCTAGTGGGTCTCGTGACCAATAGATGCTAAAGACTTGATCACCGCGGAGCAGTCCTTTGAACCTTGGCCATACTCGAGCGATTGGGAAAAGAAAGGCAGCTTCTTCTTGTTTCCTTTTGCTGCAGGATCTTTACTTAATCGGTTGGGTCTTGAATGTGGCTCTGATACCAATTCAAGTCCCAAGTTTAACATGAATAATCAAAGAACGAAAACACATAATTTCAAGTAAACTCACTTTTATTGCAATTGGAAAATATAACTCAAAAACCAACTACAATAACTCTCTATCTTTTTAACCCTTGAACTTGATTAGTATTTATAGGAGAACCTAATCCTTTGCAAACAAGTAATGTAACCCACTATGACTCTTTATTTAAATAATGGATAACCCAATAATATTAAGTGATAATTATCTTCAATCAATGATAGTTATCTTAAATCAAACCCTTATTCCAAACCAACTTGTTTGGAGGGTCGGCTCACGCCTTTGGGCCCTTCACAAGAATCGGAAATTAGCCTTCAACTTTGAATTATATATCACTTCCCTCAATCGGTTCATTGTTTACAAAGGTTCAAAGAAAAAATGTGTAATTTCTTTTCTTACCAAAAAATATGCTAAAGTTTATTGGCCCAATAACCAATTGGTACCCAGTCCAATTCCTGGACTCAATCCACTAGTTTGATCCACATAATGTTGGGAGTTGGGACATCCTCTTGTAATATCTATTAATGTGCCATCGTTGTGATGCATTTTTAGGCCCAATGGATTATTCAGCCCATACAAACTAAGATTCGATAGATACATATTAAAATTGGTCTTGTCGTCTCATAGTCCCTATTAATAGAGGTGTTTTTTTCTAGAACCGGTTCTGGTTCGAACCGGACCGAGTCCAGGTCAATTTTTCTGAAACCGGTTTTGACCAAGAATCGGGTTGGGTCCGGAACCGGTTTCGGGCCAATAAAACCCAACCCAGTTGAAACTAGTCCGGCTCGATTCCAAACCGGTTCGGGTCCCAAAAACCGGTTCCAAAAAATCGTTTTTTTTATTTTAATAAATAATATTTAAAGTATACAATTTAATTAAAAGTAGATTAATTGAAACAACTACAAATATATTTTTATTGAGTGATGTTTCTTTAAAAAGTACATTAAAAATAAACGTAAAAATAAACACTTATATATATTTTTAAACAAAACAAAAGATACATCTTGCGAATACAAGTTTTTTTAAATTTAATTATCTTTGTCGGTTTGTGTGCCAATGCGTTGAGACAAATCATAAGCGAGTTATTCGTCGGATAGCGGTGACGATCGTCCGGTTTGTACTTCTAGTTCGTGTATTTATTCTTCAATTGGTATTTCTTTTTCAAGGTTTGATTTATCTTGATTGTCCGCTGTTTACGTTTTTAAGCATGTTTTTGAGTTTTTAAGTGTTGTGACTAAACAATTACACCCGCTACCTATTTATACTATCATATGAGGGTAAAATGATTAAAAAAAACTTCAAAAAAAAGGGTAAAAAAAGCTTCAAACGGCCATATTACCGTTTGAATTTTTTTTAACAGTCGGAACCGGTTTCAAACCCGTTTTTTGGACCGGTTCCTGATCCGGGTTGGGTAAAAATATTAAAAACCTGTCCCAAATCGCCGGTTTTTTCGGGTTGAAACCGGGTTGGTCTATTCCCGGGTCGGTTTTCCGGTTCGGATCGGGGACCCGATTCCTATGTGCACCTCTAATCCCTAAAGCTCAAGTTTATCAAGTAAAACTATAATCAATGACAACAATCACTAAAATCATTACGTATACCTAGCTTTGCTTGCGAAAAAAGAAAATAAATTTAACCTACTGTGTAATTGTGTTTAAATTCCTTATCAGATTCATCAAGTTTAATTAATTGTGTTCAAATTCATGTTCAGATTCATATTCATGTTGATCACTTATTTAAGCTAATTCTCCGTATCCAGGTGATCAAGTTTCAATCGATTTCTAATTTAAGTATGATGATTTCATGTAAATGATTTTTTTTTGGTCTTCTTTTTTTTATTTTCTTACGTATATTGTTGAATATTTTAGTGTAATTATAGATTTCATATGTCATTTCAAATAAGAGTGCACGCTTGTTTGAATGTCATCGGGCCTAACGGGGGATCCAAGGGGGCAGCGCCCCCTTGGCGCGGGTTCGGGGGCAGCGCCCCCGAGAGAAGCGGGGTCCAAGGGG
>BJCO01362938.1:0-13961 GCA_018326465.1 Flaveria floridana
TGCAGCAGCTACTTCTTACCTGCATATGAAGGTTCTGCTCCAACAGAAGTTCATGTTCCACCTTTTTGGTATCGGATATTATTTGAGCAAGCTCATCTTCAAGATCCTTCTTCCGTTCTTCAATTTCTCCTGTATTAGCATTTTCAGTGTGCATTTTGGTCATATATATAAATGAAAAGGAAAGGGCACATGAATGGTGTGGACATAGATAGGTGTGTTCTATAGTGGATGATCTCAATGAGTCGTTACTGGTAAATGACATTGTAGATCTCCCACAGCAGCAGTTTGGTAAATTTTACGTGGCATCACTGGTATAATTTGGTAAGTCCATAGGCTTTATCATTTTATTAATTATGATGTACCAAGGTGATATTTCATTCATGTATGAGGTGTCCATTAGATACTACAATAGGAACACAAACCATTTTGTGATCCCTCAGCAAAGTGTATAATCAAACGGCTTGATCACCATTGATTCACATGCGAAATAAATCAATGAGAAATCAGAAACAAATCAAACGGGTAAAGCATGATCCATCCTCATATGCCTAGTCGTAATCGAGCTGATTTAAAGTAATTCGAATTACAATTCAATTGGGAACCAATGCAGGGTTCGTAATTGTTAGGGCAAATCGAAGAACCCCCGATTGGCATTAACAAAGTAAACTCTAAAATCGAGAAATACAAACGGAAAAAGGCATACATATATATAAATAACAGACTGAGAAGGAAGAGGAGTTGTACCCAAGGCCTCTGATCCTCCGGCGCGTAGATGTTGGTGGCAGGAGGTGGGGCATCCGATGAGGTATACGGGGAAGATGAAAACAGCATGAAGAATTGTTACCTGGGTGAGGAAATGGGAAGATGATGAGGAGATTGCAGACAGCGAGGAGGAGGTGGAGGAGGGCGAGGCCGATGAAGAGGAGGAAGAGGGAGCACTGGTTGCACTGCGGATCCGATTCCGGCGAGTCATGAACCTCCGATTGGGTCCGATGGAGGAGGCGGAGGTCCAGGGGGGCGATGGTGGTGATGGTGAGTGGTGGGGTTGAAGAAGAAGATAGGATATCAAGAGTTGTACACCACGCAGACATGGAGGTACTGTGAGCTACAGTACCTCCCCTCACATAACCGACCTTTGTTTTTAATATATATATAATATTAAAATGCTATCGAACAACATTTAAATAAGCAATATGCTTTTGAAATGAATAATAATTTTAATTGCACACAAATAAACTTCATATCATCATGTGTAGTATTTGACTATTTTCTCTATAAAGCCTATCAAAACTTTGTAACAATACTCTCATCGTCACCAAAAGTCACAGGTCGGTGTCTTTATGCTTATCGTCTTCTTCTCTGAGACCCATTTTACGAATACACCGCCATGGGAAGAGTACTCGATGTTCTTCTTCATCGGAAGTTCAAAGCCACCAAGTTCAAGACCACCGTAAACCTCGCCGTCTCTCGACTCACCGTCCTCAAAAACCACCGTCAAGCTCGCCTCACGGTGGCTCGCTCCGACACCATCCAATTCCTCAAACTAAATCACCATGAACAAGCTCTCCTTCGCGTAATTTGATTCGTTTATTACACATTTCTGTTAATGTTCCATCAATTTGTTATCAAATTGTTGAAATACGGTGTCTTTTTAACAGGTTGATCAGGTGATCAAGGAGCAGAATATGATGGATGTGTTGGTAATGGTTGATGGGTACTGTCATCTACTGTTACAAATGATCGATTTGATTAAAAAAGAACGGTATATCTACATTTTAGGACGTTTTAGCATCTTAATTAGTTGAAATTATGCTTTTTTTCATGTGGGTTTTGACAATTTTTGCAAATTTGTAATAGAATTTGCCCTGATGAACTTAAAGAAGCTGTATCAAGCTTGCTGTTTGCAGCTCCAAGATGTGGGGAGTTCCCTGAGCTTCAAAAGATTCGATCGATTTTAACCGCTCGTTACGGGAAAGAATTTGCTAATGATGCTATCGAGTTGAGAAATAATTGTGGGGTTAATACAAGGGTATGAAAACAGAGCATGATGTATAACATATTATAGCAATTTGTGTGTTTTTAAAGTTTAGATTTTGATGTTAAATGTATGTTGTAATGGTGTTATAGATGATACAGAAGCTGTCACCACGACGATCGAGCTTAGAGACCCGAATGAAGGTCCTACAAGAAATCGCTATTGAGAATGATATAGTTCTGAAGCTTGACGATTCGCCTTCGGTTGTTACAGAGGTAATGAAATCGGATTCGATTATCGAATTTTAGTTTTGATTGTGAAAATTATGGTGACTTGTTGTTGCAGGGGGAGAGTGGATCAATGAATGGTGAGATTCAGAAAAATTCAAGTGCTTTGGGTGAAGATTTTGATGAAATTTTGAGTTATTCAGAGTCTGTAAAAGGGAAAAAGACATACAGGGGTGTTGAAGATGCTGCACAGGATGCTTTTGAATCAGCTGCATATGCTGCAGCTGCTGCTAGAGCTGCAGTAGAGCTTTCTCGATCACGATCTTTCGGTTCTGATCATCGCAATAGCCCCAATTCTGGATCAAGAAAAATACTCGATACCCGCGATTCAAAACTTCAAATGAAAGACGAGAAAACACAGGAAAATGAATCTGAATCTGAACCTGAACAGGAGGGAGAAAGATCAAAGAACAGTTCTGATGAAAGTGATAATGAGAATGAGATCGAGAACGAAACTATCGATTCATCTTCATCGGAGTTGTTGAAGATGCAGCAGGGAGTGCATCAACTTGATCTAACGAAGAGGCTGATATCGGTGAGGAGTAAACCAGTGTACGGACGATAGCTGGTGTAAAAGGGTGTAATTGTGTTGTAAAGTTTTGTAATTTGCAGTTGTAGTGGTGTAAATAGATTATCTATTTCATTTGTTTGTTGTGTTCTTTGGTTTTGAGGACAGTATGATTTTTTGTTTCAGTTTTTATAATAAGAAAAGGACATTCGTTCAGAGAGTTTATGTAATGTTTTCGTACATTGTATATTGGTTATTATGTTGATATTATATTGTAGTATATTGGTTCTTGTGTTTATATTTTATTATAGGATACAACTCAGATGTGAAAAATATATTGTATGATACAACTATTATTGTAGGATACAACTCTTAGACGTGAAAAAGAAAATATATAAAGGGAGGTGAAAATCAGAAGGCAAAAGTTATCTTATGTAGGGATTTATGTCATGAGAGGTTAAGTGTTAGAATAAATTTTATAAATTGTTTTAATAAATTGAATAAAGATTATAAGTCTAGGTATTTTACCCAATAATTAGGAAAACACGTTTAATCTTATATCAGAATAAAAGTCCTTTGTTCTCAAAGCAGAAAATATTTCTTGTTTCTTACTTGAATACATTAATACTTTAAGGTTGTATCATACTCCATACACACACATAGAAGAAAAATGTGAAAGAAAAATAAGAAAACACCCTTCAAAACTAGAAAAACTAAAAAATTAGAAAAAAACAAATGTGATTTTGATGTATCAAATGAGGAAAATGAAAAATTTTGAAACGAATCCTCACCATACAAGTATAAATTTTTCTCACGATATTTTTTAAAATAGTTCCTCCCGTGCTCTACATGCGTTAATACCAATTTTATACTTTTAGTCATATGTTAACAATATAAAATCAATGATATGGAGTTGGATTAATAAGATTTCTCACTTGATTTTTATAAGGTATCGTGTGATACTTCAATTCATAAACGTAGATGGAACCTACACGACAATCTTTTGTGTTTTGAAAATAAGCAATGTTGTGGCCACAATCATGCGCACCACAAAAGCAACACCCATTCTCACACCAAAGAGGCGGCTTTCCACCTCCCACGCCCCTACCACATTACCCATGTTTTTACCAGGGCTTAACGCTGCATTTCTGAGTTTACTCAAGTAAAAAAAGGAAAGAAAACTTTCTTTTCTCTTTCTTTCTTTTATTTTCTATTCATAATTGGAATGATTAATTTTGATTTTATTTCTCTTTCTTTTGTATCTTTTTCCTTATTAAATGAACTAGGGAATACAGTTTTTTTTTAAATTTCTTCGATTAAAAAAAAACTAAGGAACACAAACTTTTTACTTTTATTCCATTAAAAAACTAAGAAAACTAACTATTTTTTCTTTTTCTCCAATTACTTTCTTTTCTCTGTTTTAATGAACTAAGGAACATAACGTGAAAATATGGGAACATTTTCAAATTAATATTCCCAAACAATAATTCACACCGTAGATAAAATAAAAACCACAGGGGGTGTAGTGTAAATCCTCATTTCTCTAGATCCTGTTCGGCTTCTCTCGCAATACGTTCATTCAACAAAGCAAACAACCACTTCATCATCTCTTTCATCTTCTCTCATCTCTCGCAGTGAGATCCAGATTTACTCCGATCAAAAGCTCCAAACACATTAACCACCGCCGGTGAGATCTTCATGTACTCCGATCTCCTCTATCTCTCCTTCCGTCAATCATCTAATTCTTGCCGATATCTGTATCATTTCGTTTATGTTATGTAAATATGCTTCATATTTTGATTTGTTGTTTTGATTTTCACATTATAAACAAGAATCTAGGTGTTAGTTTTGTTTCAATCGCGTTCTGTTATGTTTTCCCCAAATTTAATTGCCCTAATTGTTATCAGATTTGTTATTCTAGGGTTAGGTTAAGATCTCAGTTTTCGGATGTGTTTTCTGTCATTTTTTCAGTTTAAATCCTGTCAATTTTGTTAGAATACATTAGTAACTTACTAACTTCAACCAAGTAAGCTTCAATGAATTTTCATGCCGTTAGTTGTTTTAATTTGTGCGCGCACACAACGTTACTGATATTTGAACTAGATATTTGTTAATTTTATATGCAATTGTTAATTTGAGGAAATTATATTATGCATACATTTCTTTCTGTTGATGAGCAAATTACCTCATAGAATCTATCAAATTTGGTACTGAATTGCTTGCTTTGAATTTTGACTGAAACTGCTGTAGTTTTTCGAACTTCAGATAACTATGTCAATGGTGGATGAGCCCTTGTACCCTATAGCGGTACTGATTGATGAACTAAAGAATGATGACATTCAGTTGAGGTTAAATTCAATCAGGAAGCTTTCCACAATTGCACGTGCTTTAGGAGAAGAACGAACGAGGAAGGAATTGATTCCTTTCTTGAGTGAAAACAATGATGATGATGATGAGGTTCTTCTTGCCATGGCTGAAGAGTTGGGTGTGTTCATACCTTATGTTGGAGGACTGGAACATGCTCATGTGTTGCTACCTCCTTTGGAAACTCTTTGCACAGTTGAGGAAACATGTGTGAGAGACAAAGCTGTTGAATCTCTATGCAGGATTGGATCACAGATGAGAGAAACTGATTTGGTTGATTGGTTTATACCTCTTGTTAAGGTTTGATTATTTGATTGTTATCTTCGTAAAATATTAATTTTTGCTTGGTTAGTTTTTAAAAGTTTTAGTATATGGCTGCAGAGGTTGGCAGCTGGTGAGTGGTTTACTGCTAGAGTTTCTGCCTGTGGACTGTTTCACATTGCTTATCCTAGTGCATCAGAGATGTTGAAGGCAGAGTTGAGGACTATCTATAGTCAGTTATGTCAAGATGATATGCCTATGGTTAGGAGATCAGCTTCTACAAATTTGGGGAAATTTGCTGCTACTGTGGAACAGTCTCATCTAAAGACAGATATCATGCAAATATTTGAGGATCTTACACAAGATGGTATGTTTTCTTTTCATGTTTTACATTTGACCACTTTGGTTATCTTGAAAGTGATGAAATGATTTTGCTACTTGTTGGACCTTTATGCCTGATTTGATCTAGACTAGAGATAATTAACTACGTAGAGATATTTTCTTTTTTAGCTTTCTAGTAATTGATGTTTCCTTCTAAAACGTGGGGATGATGCATCATGCATCCTGTGGTGCAATTGTTAACATATGATTTGTAGTCTATAAAACTACCTTTGTTTTCTACGGGCCATAGACTTCACTTATCTAGTATATAATGCACAGTTTTAAGCCAAAGATGTAAAATACCTGGTTTGATTTAGAATAGAAGTAACAAATATGCCGAGTGTAGTCTTAATAAATATTTCTTTTGTAATGAAAATATCTTGCATCTCTTTCTTTCTCTAGTCTGTCCCTGTGACAATGCAATCTTTTTTCTGCAGATCAAGATTCTGTTCGTTTGCTTGCTGTTGAGGGCTGTGCTGCTCTTGGCAAGTTGTTGGAACCGCAAGACTGTATTGCACATATTCTTCCTGTCATTGTCGTTTTTTCCCAGGTTATTTTTTATCTTTTTGTTTCAGAAATTAATGTTTAAATTATAGTTTTCCCAATTTCAGATATTACAATATATTTATATAAGGTTGAATTGGTGGGTGTATGTAAGTCATATACGCCAATTTATATCCATATTTTCATTTTTCTTATATTTTGGATGGGTGCTCAATTTTAGGACAAATCATGGCGTGTGCGTTATATGGTTGCAAATCAGCTGTATGAGCTATGTGAAGCTGTGGGCCCTGAACCTACCAAGTATGCTTTTTCTAAATATCTTGATATACCTATTTCTAAAAATCATTTGCTGATAAGTTCATTTATTTATCTTTTTATTTCTGTTTAATTTTTTTGTTTTTTTATTAATTTGACTCTGGTTGCACCAAAAAGGACGGATTTGGTTCCAGCTTACGTGAGGTTGCTTCGTGATAATGAAGCCGAAGTACGTATTGCAGCCGCTGGTAAAGTCACCAAATTCTCCCGCATTCTTAGTCCTGAACTTGCTCTTCAGCATATTCTTCCTTGTGTCAAGGTAATCATTTGTTAAGTTAACTTTTCATTCAAGATTTTATATTTTCCATTTCGTTTTCTTACTTTTATTTTACAATGGCTTATAGGAATTGTCTTCAGATTCTTCTCAGCATGTTAGGTCTGCCCTTGCTTCTGTTATTATGGGCATGGCGCCTGTTTTAGGCAAGGTAGTTACTATTATAGTTTTATCTAACTATCTTTCATGGTTGATTAGATTAACATATCATGATTATGTTTATTTGTGTTAATTATACAGGATGCAACTATTGAACAACTTCTGCCTATATTTCTCTCACTTCTAAAAGACGAGTTTCCAGATGTGCGTCTCAATATTATTAGTAAGCTGGATCAAGTGAATCAGGTAGAATGACTTTTACTAATGGTGCTTTTTACCAATTTCAGACTATATTAACATTTATCAATCTTATTATGTTATTTTTTATGTGTTTGCTTGTGATCAACAGGTGATTGGAATTGATCTTTTGTCCCAATCATTACTTCCAGCAATTGTAGAACTGGCTGAAGATAGGCATTGGAGGGTTCGCTTGGCTATAATAGAATACATACCTTTATTAGCAAGTCAGTTAGGTGTTGGGTTTTTTGATGATAAACTTGGTGCTCTCTGCATGCAATGGTTACAAGACAAGGTTTATATTTAAATTTTTTTGACAAAATATGGAGTAGTAATCTTATTTTTTTAATATCTATATTTATTTGATAATGGGTTTGTATATCTGCAGGTTTACTCCATCAGAGAGGCTGCTGCTAACAACCTGAAACGTCTTGCAGAGGAATTTGGTCCAGATTGGGCTATGCAGCATATTGTTCCGCAGGTACAAACTAGTTATAGTTTAATTCACTATCTTTCTATTTACATGTGTGTTTTTTTAAATATAATCTATTTATTGCGCTGTTCACAGGTGTTGGAAATGGTTAACAACCCACATTACTTGTATCGTATGACAATTCTTGGTGCGATTTCTTTACTTGCTCCTGTTATGGGCTCAGAAATCACCTGTTCTAAGCTGCTTCCAGTGGTCATTACACTAGCCAAAGACAGGTATTTGCATTCATATATTTCTATTGTTATCATTATCATTATTATTATTATTACTACTATACTAAGCTCATGAAAATTGTTGTCGTTAGAAATTTAACGATATGAGCTGGTCCATTTTATAACGTGTGTTCTTTTTCAGAGTGGCAAATATCAGGTTTAATGTGGCAAAGGTGTTGCAATCTTTTATTCCTATAGTTGAACAATCTGTAAGTAACTTTTTTTTTTCTTTTTTGGTTTGATTATGCATATTAACATCTCTTTCATGCATTCATAATAAACTTGTGTTATAATATATTTTCTATTTAGGTGATGGAGAAAACGGTTAGGCCATGCCTGGTTGAGCTGGCAGAGGATCCAGATGTTGATGTCCGTTATTTTTCAAAACAAGCACTCGAAGCAATCGATCAAGTAATGATGACAAGCTAAAGCAAACTTCCTTCAAATTTGCAGCCACCTTTATGGACATTACTGTAATGTCAATGTGCTCCCTTTTCTTATAAAAGCACTAAACATAGATACAATTAGTCCCTGTTCCCCTTCTACCTTTGTCTATTTTTGCCTTGTTTTTTTGCTTTTCAAAATTTAGCAGACAATATCGCGTGTCAGGATTATGGATGCAGATTAAGATCCTTTTTTTGTCATCGAAGCCATGATGTTTGCTGTCATAGCTGGTATTTTCGACATATGTTGATAGCTTTAGTTTAATCGAGAAATGTGCTAGTTTACGGTTTTTTGGTTTGATTTGCTTTCTGTAGTATAAAACTTGCCTTACGAGTTTACGTGGATCTGAAGTGTTGCCTTTATGGAACTGAAAGTTTGATACATCATGAGGTGGTACGAGTCAATTATTATATATTTACATGTGTACAAACTATATGTAAAGCTTACAATTGTAAACGTGTGCGTTTTGAGAGTTTCTGAAAGATGTACCTCAATGGACCATGCTCCAAAGTCTAGGGGCCTCTCGCCATCTTGGGCTATATAGATCATCAGCTCGCTAAAAGTTCAAATGGCCGGGCACTCTAGTGCTTTGGTGAGGTTGTGAACTCGAAGTTTAAGTTAGGGCTTGTTTAATATAAGAGCTTGAACTGAGCTTATACAATAAGTTTTCTTTAAGTTGTGAAACTAAATGAGCCATTTTGATTGATTTTCAGATTGATATACATGTTATCTTCTATAATTTGTTTCAATGTTAGTTTTTATTACAACTAGCAGTCTCAGAATTCGTAAATGTACTGACATGAAATGCTTTTTGATACGTCTCCAACCACTAACATACTTGATACGATATAGTCATATGGGTACAACACAATAATACAAAATGTTATATCATGTCTTGTCAGTTTACATCATGGTTTACAAACGTATGTTACAATATTCACGAGTACTATTGTGCGTGTTTAACTATCAATAAAATTTATCTACATAAGCATATTATGAAATATATACATGAGCAAGCATCATTTATCTGTTTTACAGTTTTTTAATGTGCACTTTCAACTCATGATCTCGCAAGGTGTTTAAGAGGTTAACACAAAAAAACGTGTACATCATACAACAAAATAACAAAAAAAGGACATACTTCCAACTTTTATGTAAAAGAAATGAGTAACAGATGAAACAAAAGACGTGTTATGATTTTCATGTATTATAAATTAAGAGTATGATCCCTTTCAAAAAAAAAAAAAAACCTTTCAAAAAAAAAATTAAGAGTATGATCAAATAGTCTTAATACTTTCAAAAGTTATTTCGTAGTAAAACACTTTAAGAATTATTTAGACTTTTGGATTGTATAAATAATGTCCATGATACCAACTACCAAGACATGTAAAAATTAGGTGTGAAAGTACCCTACTTTACAATTGGGTATTTGCTATTGAATTTTGTGATTAAAAAGGGTCGTAAATTTAACGAGCGGCTTGTGATAGAAATCAACTGTCGCATAATTAGTGACCACACTCATACCAGTCGTTAAATGGTCGTAAATTCTGTCATGTTTTAATTTGATAGCAAAACGGTCGGAAGAAAAATTAATATTAAGAATTAAATGCAAGTCACACACTAGTGAAAAAAAAATTAAAACTAAATGCATGTCGCAAAATTTATGACTGTTTCAACTTGTTGATAGATCGGTTGTAAAATTTGAAAAAGAAATCAAACTACTTTTAAATTTAAATGTTGTTTGATCGTAAAATTATGAAAAGAATAAATTAAAGGTTTAAAGTATTATAACTATAACTAATGTTATTCTTCTTGCAGAACCTTTTGACACTTTACACTAGTAAATATGAACACTTGTAAAGTTGTACGATTTACATAACATATAACATACAGATTTAAGGTATTATAATCATAACTAAAGTAAGTTGTATACCACTAACATGTCATCTATTATTCCTCTTGATGATGAATGCCTTGATATGCGAAATCATTTCTTGAGTTCTCATTTGTGATAAGTGAGATTTGTCAAGAATCTGGAATGCATGACCAACACCTTTATACACCACTTGTTCTACTTCCACCCCTGAAGTTTCAAGAAGCCCACAAAATTCCATATTCCTATCTTTTAAAATGTCGAATTCTGATACACATACCATGGTGGCCAAATATCTCATTCTTTCCATCATGGTTGACCTTCTTGCCGTTGGGTTGCACCACGGATGGTCACGGTTCACCCCTTTCGGCAATGAGAGTCTCCAATATGTGTCTGAGGCCGTTAGGTTGAGTGCAGAGCCAGGTGGTTGGACCATGAGAGTTTCTGAATCCGTTCTTGATTCTCCACCAAAGAAAGGTTGGATTAGAATGTTACCTTTGATGGTTAATGGTTTTAGATGTGCCCGCTTGGCGCACAATCTTAATGTCACATTATGTGCTATATTGGCACCAGCGCTATCGCCTGCTAAAAACACATTGGTAAAATCACACTGCTTTGACCACCATTTATTGGATTCACTTGGAGCTTGTTGTTTCACCCACATAAGTGTCTTTTGCCCGTCTTCATAGGCGGCCGGAAGAGGGTTCTCAGGGGCTAAACGATAATTTAATGACATGATCACACAACCGACTTTACTTGCTACAAGTCCAATAAACTCATGGTAACAACTCCAAGCAGCCGAACCAACACAAAACCCTCCTCCATGGAAATAAACTAGCAAAGGGAGTTTGACATCGCGTTTTGGGACATAAAAACGTGCCCAAATATTTGTAAACTTGTCGATCACCACATCCCTACATGTCACACCAAGTTCAATGGGTAACGTACATGTAACACGAGGAACGACCTCGTGTCTTTCTACGTGTCCATCTTTGTAAACTCTAATTAGACCGTCGATTTCTTCGACTAAAGTTCTAGGGTTTTGAGGGTTTTTGGTAACTACTTGATGACTTAAAGTTGAATGTAAGGGGCTTATGATGGCTGTTCTTTTTCTTCTCATAGCTTTGATATGATGTGATGAAATCAAGAGAAGTGTGGGATAGGATTAATAATTTGTAAAGCTTTTGCTCATTTCATAATCTATATATAGGAAAATTCCACAAAGATAAGATTGGTAGTTCACACATTTTGAGGGCATTATGGGTATATTAAAAATATCAAAAGTTGCCAAGCATATAGGAAGTTACCAATCAAATAGGAAGTTGCCAAGTGTCTTCAAAGGAACCAAGTTTTGTGGGGCTAAAGACTATTATTGAAGTGTACAAACGTGTAACCCATTTTGAATGTTGCATACCATATTATTGTCTACTACTTTAATATACCCGTGTATTACACGAGTTGAATAAAAAGAAATAATTAGTATAAAAATTTATTAATTATAAATTGATATTTTATAATAAGATATGATTAAAAACTTTTTTTATAATAAATAAAATAAAATTTTTATTTTAAAATAAATGTTTAAAAATGTAATACTTAAAAACTTTCCTCTATAACTCTCAATTTTAATTATTTTTTGTTTATAAAACTTTTTAAAAACACCATTTATAAAATATTTTGTATTTTTTAAAAAGTTTGATGTTTTAAAAAGTTTTCTAAATTATGAAAAAAAATTCTTAGAAATAACTGTAGTAAAAATATCTCTTGTTTAATTTATTTAAAAACTATTTTATTAAAAAAAATTAAATAATACTATTAGTAATTAATGTTATTATTAAATAGGAGAGAGAAACGAGAAAAAATTATTGAGCAACAATATAGTGTTGAGATATGTCCTCCTAGATACCTTTTTATTATAGTAGAGAGATTATGTGTACTTGTAATTAGGCTTAATTATGAATGATTTGACATATTGTTTTGTTGATTCCACCGTTGAAGAAACGTCACTGCAATTGGAAGCTAAAGCTACTTCACAAGGGCGTTTTTAGCTAGGAAAATGTGAATTTCAAATCATTAACTTAGGTAAAACATAACTAGGACAAAGAGTAAAATTATTGAACCAATTTATAGAATATTATTTTATAGAGCTCTTCTTGTAGGGTAAGAGGACTTATCATCCTTCCATTTATAATAATTTGAACATCCTAGATTCCTATATTGCATTTGTAGTTTGATTTCTTAAGCAATCTTTTAAAAAACAAGTTAATCACTGATCAACTTATTGGTTTATTGGTGGATTGATATCAGAACATCGAATTATGTTATGGTAAATGCTAAAAAAATTTAAAATATAAAAAGTTTAAAAAATATAATAAAACTTCAAAATATTAATTGTCTTAATAGTAAAAAAAAGTTAATTTCAACCATTCAATCATGAAATAAGTCATTTATAATATAAAAGTTAAAACTGGTCTTGAAAAAATGGATTCCACCATAAACAATTTTTTTTATACGAGATGTAAAATGAATCAGTGGGTGGTTTTTTACACGAGATGTTTTTTTTTAACAATGGGTTTAAGACGTTTTTTAAAATCTAAGTTTAGAACATAACTGCATGAAATAGTAATATAATATTTTTAAATATAAGAAATGCATCTTGAAAGTCATCATAAAAGTTTATGTGAAAAAAAGGAAGAAGAAAGAAAAAAAACCTTTAATCTAAAATTGCAAAATAAATCCTTTTCTATTTAGACATGAAGTAAAACAATCTCAAAATATGTATGTGATTGAGAAAACAAGTGGGGTATGTGCGTTTTTGACACAAGGGTACCAAAAAGACAAGAAGACAAAAAGTAAGAAAGTGAGTTGACATTATTGAAAATAATTTGGCAAAGCGTCAAAAATCAACGATGCCTAACTTCATGTTGTCCCCCAACATCTTTTCCATCAACTTTTAATTTTTTTGAAAATCAGACTTCATTAAAAACACGAACCAGGAATCTCCAAGACGGAGACGCCCGCTCGTAGTTACATTACCTCAATACAAAATGACTTCCAACCTTTCCAATCAACCTTCCCCCCATTAAATCTATTCCTATACCACAAATAACCCAAAGACTTGACATCAGACACAATCTTCGGGACGCTGATCTCCTCATTATTGAATATTTTCCCATTCCTAGCTTTCCAGATAGTCCAACACGTCAAGATGATCACACCATAGACAAGCTGATTCCGGACATCTGACCCAGCCACAGTAGTTGCCAGAATTAAAATATCCCGAAAGGAAAACATGAAACCTTTTGGAATGTTACACCAATTACATATTGCATCCCATACGCCATTCGCATAAAAACAAGCTGAGAAGATGTGATCCGTGCTTTCTTCCGCCTCGCCACACATTGAACAATTAGAATCCCCAAAGCCAATATTCCTCCGCGCTAAGGCTACCAACGTGGGGATTCTATCTAAATTAGCCCTCCACATGAATAAATTACATTTGTTAGGAAGCCACTTACACCATTTATACACATTATCATTCGACCCGACCGCCTCTTGAATCAACCATCTTCGAGTTTCTTTAACCGAAAAGTCTTTATTATCCCTGTTGTTCCATGCCCAATCATCCGATCTGTTATTCAGCCGCACATCACTTAGGGCCCGATGACAGTCCAGCAGTTCTTGAACTTCCACTTGCGATTCCGGATATCTAACCCAATTCCAATTAATCGGAC
>BJCO01362939.1:0-14860 GCA_018326465.1 Flaveria floridana
TTTTTCTTAGTGAGGACGGCTAGGGGAACAAAAGCTCGGAATTACTTTTTTGAAATTCGATTTAGATTATGAGATATAATTTTTTTCTGACTTTTTTTGACTTATTATGTTTTCTCACACTTTATAGCAAAAATATAATTTGTATTTAAACATTTTTTTCTTAAAATATAAAAAACACACTCCCGAAAGTGAATGTTATTATTATTATTACAACTTTGATTTGTTTGTTCGTGCTATTTTGTAAAATGTAAACGCATGCAGGCAACACCTACGAGAGAACGATGAAGATGAACCCGGTAATTCCGTTTCCACCACAATCGGATCAACTCACCGCCATTTCGGATCACTCCCCTCTCTGCAATCTCATTTTCCCACATCCAACAAACAAATCACAACATTTCAATGTTCATAAGGTTTGATTGTAAGGTTTGATCGTTCACAACCTTGATTTGTTTGCTAATGAACAACATTCAGTCCTTGATCATAAGGTTTGATTATAAGGTTTGATCGTTCACAACCTTGATTTGTTTGCTAATGAACAACATTCAATCCTTGATCATAAGGTTTGATCCTTCGCAACCTTTCAACAATTGAATGATCGATCGTGCGGATTTTGAAAGAAGGGGAGGCGATCGATGGAGAGCTATTTGAATGAGAATTTCGGGGAGGTGAAACCCAAGCATTCGTCTGGAGAATCGTTGAAGAAATGGAGGACGTTGTGTGGCGTCGTCAAGAACCCTAAACGACGGTTTCGTTTCACTGCGAATATCGCTAAGCGTGATGAGGCTGCCGCCATGCGTCGATCCAATCAGGTTTGGGTTTTTGATTTTTACTTTTTTCTTTGACGCATTTGATCGAACACCCGGTGGTTGTTGCAGAAAAACATATGTGAATGAAGATTATTCATTCATCAGTTGAGTTATCAGTTGTTATTTGATTGATTACAGGAGAAATTGAGGGTTGCAGTGTTGAACCCTAAGGAAAGAAGAGATAGATAGAGAGAGAAGATAGTAGGGTGGGGTGGGATAGTGGTTTTTATTTACCGATTGCATCCCTGAAATTACAAGGGTATTTTTGTCATTTTATAAAAACTAACGGAAAAATCTAACGACGTTAGTGTGTTGGACTCAAATGGAAATAAAAATGAAACGTTAGGGGGCGGATGACAATTTTGAAACTGCAGGGATGCAAGTGGTTAAAATGGGCAAATGTTAGGGATGCAAATGGTAATTTACTCTTATTATTATTAACCCTGGCGGACCCCGGGTCTCGTGAGATTAATTTCTAGCCCACGTTTAAACCAAAAGCCAAAAAGTTAAATGTTTTAATTAAATAAACATTTGATAATATAATTTATAACTATTATAAATTATGACTTTACAAACAATTCGTATATATTCACTAGTTAATCAAATTAAATGGGTTTGTAAATCTTTGCACAAGGTATAACTTGTTCGCGTCACAACTCGGTTGGCAACGTAGATTGAATCGAACCCGTACATATATATCCAACAATTATAACCATCATTATCCTACTAATGAATAAGTTACACTAACATATGGATGAAATATATAAACCTCGATCTACTCCACCTCTCTCTCTTTTTTTTTACGTTATCAGCACAAATGAATCTCTCAAAATCTCATCCTCCATGTGCAACAATCGTCATGAGTTTCTCATATATTAAATCAAGCAAAACACAGCGGTAGAAATAGACAAAAAAACACCGGTTGCTTCTCTTTTGAACCCAAAGTCACACAAGCAGAAGCATACTTCCGTAAAGGACCACCGTTGCTTTCCCATCAAAGAACAATGCAGGTAAACTACTATTATGTGTTTTTGTTTTTATAAAATAGATAAACACAATTTTGCATCTAATTAGTTGCTAGACATAAAATTAGTTTACGTGATTAGCTCAATACATCCTTATGACCAAATTAATCCGAGAGAAACTGATGAAATATATGAATGATTCAATTCAATATCAAATTACATAGTGATGTGATATTATATTTAGTATGATATTATTCTTATGTGATATTGTTTTTTTTATTTATTTTTATTTTTTATTATTGTTGTTGTTGCATGTAAATTTGATTGATTGGTGGATTCACATATGGGCATCTTGCCCCACACATCCTGTCAATGGGCTAGCAGTTTGTGAACTGTTTGTGGATATTGTTGTTAAGCTATTTGGGCTTGAACTAGAGCTGAGCCTTTCATCTTGATTTTTCTAACAAAAGCTTTTGTATCAAGGGGGTCGTCTAATTCTTTCATAAGGAATGAAGAGCTAGAGAAAAACACATCTTTATAATCTTGTTTATGGTTAAAAACAACCATATCTTCTGTTCATCGCTACGTCGCATATAAAATCTCACTGGTCTTCATCTTGATATCTTTTTTCACCTTTTAGTTTATCTTGTATTAGGGTTTTGTCAGAATGACAAATCTGTTTGTTCTTCTTGAGTTTGGATCACGGTTGTTGGTATCAAATCATCTTGTTGATGGTTGTCATGTCTTTTGTAGTCATTAGATTGTTTCTAATCTTGATCTTCTTGTTTTTGGGTAAAACTGATATTGGTTTGGGATTAAATCAATTTTACTTTTTTGATAGAAACACCCCATAAGCACCACCCAAGACTTTATCTTTGACTTTAATTTATTTTATGTGTACCATGGACTCTAGCTTCACTCTGCCTGGGTGTATGTGGACATATGAGCAACTTGTTGAGTAGGTGACTTGTTCGACCAAGGGGTAGACCACCCGCTCAGATGGCTAGGATGAGGGCGATGGATGTTTTTCACTATGCCCATGGTGGGTATGTGTTGGGCGTCGGACCTATATATTACCTTAATATTAATTTATCTGTACATATATATTATATTTGTCCCCAGATGGTCCATATCTAATGTGAACAAATAGGCAGTAAAGTTGGGGATTTGAGCGTATACAACTATACGTGCGGATTCCCACGTTCCCACATCCCTGGACTTAGTATAGACTAAGCGCACCCTAGAACATATCGTCTCTGAAGGCATGGTTGGTCAAACTACAACCCGTAAAGCTACTGGAGTGGTCGTTCAGCTTGTAAAAGAAGGTAAAATAGCAGTTTGAGTTATATCCTTACCAGCCGGCCCGGAGCAAGCGAGGCTGTCATGTAGCATAATTGATGCCAAAAGTTATCTACACTATTGATCACTGCTTGATAAGAAAGTCATATGTGTTTGCATTGGCCTTTAAGCAACTATTGTCATCCAATTATAATTATTGGTTGTTGGTTATAAGCGCCGGCCCTAAGGAGGGGTGGGATGGACCCCTTTCCACGGCCCACTCGCTCATAGGGCACGCTAAATCTTTTTATATTATATATTTAAAAAAAAGGTAAAAGTTATAACCCATTAAAAAACTTAACCTAATTATGTTTTAAACCAAGTATAATCTTTTGGCCCATTTCCTTAACTCAACTAAAAGCCTCTTTCTAAAAAACAAAATACTCCAATTCCATGGGCCATGGTCCATAGTTACTTGTTTAATTATCTTATATGGTCGTCAATTGAGTTATTGAGCACTTCACCAAAGAAATAGATATCGATTGCAATTGCAGAGGAACAAAAGGCTGTCACGACCTGCTTTGTGCGAGTGTGATTGCTGATTTATTATTTAGTTGCGGATTGTAGAAATGTTAGCAAAAAGTTACAAAGTATAAAGTATTAAATCAGGTGAATCTATTTGCTATGAAGAATGCTAGGAGAGCTATACGTGTTATGGGTTAGCTATTACGTATTTCATTGTAATACTATGTTTTACTATGTTTATTGCTAAAACATCTGTTTTTGTTTAAAAAAATTAGTTCATACAATTTAAGCAAGTGAAAACTTTTTTCCAGCTTGTCAAGGGCATCAAAATCCTAAGGACATTGGTTATACCAAATGAAATGAAACTCTTAAACCATGCTTAACAACAGTCGCTCTTTGCATTTTGAAGACTTTTAAACCTAAGGACATTGGTTATACCAAATGAATTGAAGAAGGATAAATAGATATTTGGGGTACAATCATTTTAATAGTTAGAGGACTTTTATAACGAAGATGTCAAAATGGGGAAAAAGTGTGAAAAAATGTTATTTGGAGAAGAATAGTTAAATTTATAAGAGGTTAATTTATATCTCTACGATCATTAGGGGTGTAACAAAATATTAGAATACAAAACCAAATCTGAACTATCCCAAATTACTAACCTGAAACATCAAAAAATTTAGATATTCAAAAGATTGGATATCTGAATTTGAAAACACCCAATGGTCATGCTTTACAAATAGAAAAATAGAATTTTCTATACTTGCTAGAAAAATTGTGTAGTTGCCATTTTAACTACACGTATTTTATACAGGGCCGTCTTAATGTTTTTTGAGACTCCAGTCAAATTAGAAAAAATGGGACCCTATCCAAACTTTTTTTCTTAAAACCATACTTCTTTATCCGGGCTTGGAACCTGCAATAATAAACTAAAATGTTTATAGTTGGCGGAGTTAAAAAGTTTTTTTTAGTTATGTATTGTGTATCTATTATGTATAGATGCTTATATGAAATTTACTTTTCTAGCTTTATATGATGCAAATTTGTTAATGATATATTCATAATCAAATCCTTCTAAAAATTCTTTTTCAATAGGCAAAGTAGCTAAACCGTTTAATCATTCTTATGACATTATAGATCTTAAGTAATTTTTTAATAAGCTTTAATTTGGAAAAAGCTTCGTTCCACGGAATCAATAGTTACAGGAGTTAACAAAATTCTATAGGCAATATATGCATTTGGAAAAGAATTAAAAAATCTAATATAATTTAGTATATTAATAAGTGTGTCTGATTATAAAAAAATAATTTCTCCTAATATTTTTAGTTCTCGAAATAAATCTAAACCACTAATGTCTATACTACTATTATGTTTTAAAATATTTTCAAAGTTAATACACTTCTCTTTTAAAATTTCTTCATTCATATATATTAATTTTTTAATAGTAAATATGAAACCAAAAGTACTTTCAAACTTTTTAAATTGTTCAAATATGCTTTTAAGTAAAAGAACTAGCCTGGTCTACTATGTATAAAAGGTAATTGGTTCTAAAACTTTCAACCGGTGTTTTTAAAGTTTCATTATCAGTATTTTCATCAAATTTTTTACTTTTACGAATAATATGTTTCTCATGAAAATTAGGTTCTACATTCATCTTTAATACAATTTCTCTGACTACAATCATAGCTTTTTCAAATCCATCATCTCTCTATACCTTTTAAAATAACAAATAAGCCCATCTAATTGAGTTATAGCATCATCAATACTCATGTCCTTTGCTTGTAAGTTCTTACTAACTATATTAATAGCATACATAATATCATACCAAATAAACAAACAAACAAACAAATATACCCAGTATATTCCACTCAAAAGCATGATCTGTGAGTGGTAGATGGTGGCGAGTCTTTCCTCTATCTACAGAGATAGAGAGATCGCTTCCAGATAGACCCCCGGCTCGAGGACGATAGCAAGCAAATCATATGGCATACAACACATGGGTATATCTCATATAAAGGTTTAGAATAAACATAGTCAATATTCTTAAGTATATTCATAAGTATAAAATACATCACATAAACGTAGGCATACCCATAAGCATAACAACCCTAACATAATGCATACATCAAATAAGAAGCATGTTTAACCTATAAAGGGAAAATGACGATTACCTACACATCACGCGGGGGGTTATGCATCAGGTCTTCCTTTACTCTTCCTACCCCTAGATCCTAGTAGAAGTCCCTAATTTTTATTTTATGCATTCACGCACTCCTGTCCTTGATCATATGCTCAGAGAGGTGCAACTCTACCATATCTTGCCTAACTATCTTGTCCCAAGTCAACTTAGGTCTCCTCAACTCCTCCTACCCTATAGGGTGATGTTCTCTACTGCTCTAACAGGCGCTGACATCGATCTCCTCTTCACGTGCCCAAACCATCTTAATCTTCCCTCTTGTATTTTATCCTTGATACAGGCCACCCCTAGCCTTTGTTGAAACATGTCGTTTCTTATCCGATCCAGTCTTGTGTGTCCACACATCCACCTCAGCATTCGCATTTACGCCACCTCTATTTGTCGTTCGTGGGATTTCTTTATGGCCCAAAAGTATGTTCCGTATAACATAGCTGGACTTACTACCACTCTAAGGATTTAATATCATACCAAATAACCATGCCTAATAAAAACTCAAAATTTCCTATTTCAATTTTAGCTAAGGATTTAACCTCGCTTTTAAATTTAAGATCGCCATCATCAATTGATTCATCATATAATTTCAATAACGCTTCTCTTACTTGTGAAGCTTGAAATCTAATTAATTTAATACTTTCTATAGGACTTTTCCAACGTGTTTGTGATATGATTTACCAGTTAAATATGGATGTTTTCTTTTAAAACTTTCCACCTTTTAATAGATATTGAAAACAAACAATAAACACATTGCACTGTTCTAAAAAATTTCTAGCCTTTTTTACAAGATTTAGCCATATCATAAATTACTAAATTAAAACTATGAACACCACATGGGATGTAAAATGCTCTAGGGTTAATATCTAGTAAGTGTTTTTGTACTCCTTGATGTTTTTCTTTCATATTTGATCAATTATGATAACTTTGTCCCCTAATGTTATCTACATCAAGTCCTATTTTATTAATTTCTTTAATAATAGCATCAAATATACCTTTACCAGTTGTATCATCTACAATTAAAAATTCTATAAAATATTCTTTAACAACTATTAGGGTTGAAGAAATATCTAAATGTCATAAGATAATGGACATTTGTTCTTTGTGACGTGTGTCAGGTGTGCAATCAAGTATAATAAAAAATATTTAGCTTCCTTAACTTTGTTAATAATTTGAGTTTTGATTTCCTCTACTAATAAGCTAATTAGTTCATTTTGCATATTATGTTAAAGATCATGATTATGAATTTCTTTACTTTTTATGTGTCGAATATGTTCTGATATTATCGGATCGAATTCTGCAATCATCTCAATAGTACTTAAAAAATTACCATTGTTTTCTTGAAATTTTTTTTCGGTTGATCCATGAAATGATACATCATTTTTTTCCAAAATTCTTTACGATGACAATTATTCTTATTAACACATTTCTCCAATGTTCTTTATCTTTATTTATTCTATCTTTTATTTGTTTATCGATCGTCTTATTTTTCCTCAACCTTATCTCTAAATCCATCCATGTTCTCATATTGATAATCTGTATATTATTTGTTTCATGTTCTTTTAGGTTTCTATTCATATTATTCCAATTATTACTACATTCGTTTCCGAACTTAATTATACATTGATTCACATTAAATAACTTACAACAAAAACAAAATACTCAGTCTAACTCCATAGAATAAATCAACCATGTTCTTTCATATTTTTCTCCATTCAGTAAAGTTTGCACATAAATCAACCATTTTCTTTCCTATTCTCATCAAAGTTTGTTGGTTCATCTAGGTTTATAGGTACATCTTGATTTATTGTAGCATCTGTATTCGAGGTTTTAACGAACTTAAGTAGTGATCCTTTTATTGATTCATTTAAAGCTTCTTGTTTTGCCTTCTTTTCCTTTTTTGATGCACCGAAAGGGCACTTTCAAAATCGATTTGACATTCTAGATGACAAAAGTACCAAATCAATTTATTAACTTCTAAACCTAATTATCTAATTGCCTAAACAAAACAATTACCTAAACTTCTAAACGTCTAAGGCTCTAATCTAATGTAAAACCAAAATGATTTTAGACTAATGCCAATTACCAAATCAAATTATCAAAGCTTTTAACAAAACTAATGAGCAACAGCCTCCAAACTTTACACAGAACTATCAAGATATCAAAGACACAAAGATTCAAGCACTAAAGCAGTTAAGCAGAATTCATCAATTAAATTCAAATAGAGTAAAAAAGGGGTAGAGTTGTTACTTGTTAGATCATAGATGAACCTGGGGACTAGAGTCCAGAGTAGAGAACCAATTTGTTAGATCAAATATAGTTAAAAAGAAGCACTTGTTAAGTTTGTTAGATGAACCAATTATCAAGTAGAGAGCCTGGAGACTAGAGTATTGAGATTTGAGCATGCATTCGTTTCAGACTTCAGAGATTTAAAGAGTAGGGAGCCTTGAGCCTTTGTTTATGATATTAAAACAAGCCAAGATTTGGTCCCCTTTAACGTGCAGACGTAAGCAGCAGATGAGACTGCCTATCGAAGTGTAGGCAGTGCACAGTGCATGGAGTTGAATCACCTTTCATCACCCTCCTTTGATTCAAACTCCATTACTCCCAGCATCCTTCTGAACAGCTCAAACTTCTCTCTAGCAAGTGATTTTGTTAACACATCTGCCAAATGATCGGTAGTGCTGCAAAAATTTAGTGCGATCTTTCCCAACAACACCATTTCCCTCAAGAAATGATACTTCAGTTCTATATGCTTCGAACGGCTAGGTAAGACAAGATTCTTGGACAAGTTAATAGTAGATCTATTATCACACTTAATAACTGTTGGCTTATCTTGCTTAAACCCGAGATCTTCAAGCATCCTCCGCAGCCAAATTGCTTCACAAGAAGCACTAGCAGCTGATATATACTTAGCTTCGGTGCTAGACAAAGCAATAGTTTGTTGCTTCTTTGATTGCCAAGCTATTGCTCCACTTCCAAGAGTAAACACATAAGCAGATATACTCTTTCGATCATCTATACTGCTAGCCCAATCACTATCACTAAAACCTTGCAATTCAACAACTTGACTTTGTTTATACCAAATACCGAGCTTTACAGTATGAGCAACATACCTCAAAATTCTTTTAGCTGCACCAAGATGTATCTTGGATGGTCATTGTATAAACGTGATACAATACTAACAACGTATGACACATCTGGTCGGGTATGTATCAAATAAATCAGACCACCCACTATACTTCTGAATATTGCTTCATTAACATATTCAGACTCATCATTGAACTGAAGCTTTTTATTAATGTTCATGGGTGTAATCTCTTTCTTGCAGTTTGTCATGCCACATCTATCAAGAAGAACCTTTGCATATTTTTCTTGATACAAGAAAACACCATCTCTGGCCTGATTAACTTCCAAACCCAGAAAATACTTTAGTTAGCCCATGTCAATCATTTCGAACTGTTCCATCATCCCATTCTTGAACTCCATTACCATATCACTACAAGAGGATATATAAATTATGTCATCTACATATAAGCATACATAGATGACATCTCCTGTATCCTTCCTCTTGACATACAAGGTGGGCTTATTATTGCTCCTTACATACCCATGCTTAACAAAGTATCTGTCGATTTTGGCATACTAAGACCTCGAAGACTGCTTAAGTCCGTACAGGGCTTTAAGTAACTTGTACACCATATGAGATTTTCCAGACAAGACAAAACCTTCTAGTTGCTCAACATATATGTCTTCAAGTAAGTCACCATTCAAAAAAGCAGACTTAACATCCAGTTGATAAATGATCCCCCCCAACTAAGCTGCAATAGCAATAATCAATCGAATAGTTTCGAATCGAGCCACTAGAGCAAAAGTTTCTTGGAAGTCGATGCTCGGCATTTAAGAATACCTTTTTGCAACTAATCTAGCCTTATGCTTTAGAACCTTCCCATCTGGACTAACCTTCGTTTTAAACAGCCATTTCAATCCAACTATGTTCTTCTCAGCCAGAGGTTCAACAAGTTTCCATGTATTATTCTTCTCGATAGAATCCAGCTCAGTGATCATGGCATCCTACCACTCTTTATGTTTGGCAGCTTGTTTGTAGGATACGGGATCTGAAATGGTAAGAGCAAACTGGTATGCATTAACATCATCTTCATCATTTAACCCTTCTCCAAAGTAATAATCTTTAAGCCAAGAAGGTGGTTTACTAATTCTTTTTGCAGGTACGGTAGTGGAAGAAGATGGCTGGGATTCAATATGGGTGTTATGGTTTGGTTGGGTACTTGGGTTAGGTAATAAAGTGGAGGTTGACAATGACTCATGATGGGTTGGTAAAGGTGCTGTACTAGTATCATTTGATGGTGACTCATGAGGAGTGGATAAAGGTGTAGTACTAGTGTTTGGTGATGGTGACTCAAGTATAGTAGGGTTATGGGTGGTAATATTATCTGGAATGTCATCACATGGAAATGGGTTTTGGTAAGTGTAAGGAGTGATAATAGTAGTATTGTTGGTATTCCATGACCACTTGGTATCTTCAAGAAAGTTAACATCCCTACTACCAGTGAATTTTCTTGTTATAGGGTTGTATAACCTGTACCCTCTACTTTGAGAAGAATATCCTATGAAGACATTCTTTTCAGATTTAGTATCCAACTTCCTACGACATTAAGAGGGAACCAAGGCATATGCAATACAACCGAATATTTTAAGATGATAAACAACAGGTTTCTTACCTGTCCATGCCTCGATTAGGGTCATTTTCTGAAGAGCCTTTGTGGGTGATCGGTTTATGTTGTAGACAACAGTTGCAACAGCTTCGGCCTAAAAATAATTTGGTAATTCTTTTTCTTGCAACATGCTTCTCACCAAGTTCATAATCATGCGGTTCTTCTATTCAACCACTCCATTATGTTGCGGTGTATATGGAGGTGTTAGTTCTCTTTTAATACATGTCTGATCACAGTAATTATCGAATTCCTTTGAACAGAACTCACCTCCACGATCTGTTCGAAGAACCTTGATGAACCTGCCACTTTCTTTATCAACTAAAGCTTTGAAGTTCTTAATTTTTAAGAAGGCTTCATGCTTATTAGTCAAGAAATATACCTAACACATACGAGTCATATCATCTATAAACAGAAGATAGTAGAGGCTCTTACCCAAACTTGGTACTTGCATGGGACCACATAGAACCGCATGAATTAACTCCAATTTTGACTTGGCACGTTATGAGGATAAAGGTAAGCTAGTTCGAGAGAGCATTCCTTTAATGCACGCTTCGCAGACCAGTGGGCATTGAACTTTAGGCAACCCAGTCACCATCTTCTTGTCATGTAGGAGCTTGAGGCCATCTGCATAGAGATGGCCATATCTGCGATACCATCACATGGTCTCTACATCATTGGGCAGTGACTCACGTGTGGTGAGAAGACTTGTAGCATCAAAAACAAACATGTTGTTTCGAGCTACGAAAACTTCCAAAAGAATTTTGCCTGTGGTTTTGTTTCGTATTGAACACTCTCATCATTGAACATGAGAGAATATCCTTTTCTCATAAGTTGGCCAACACTCAACAAGTTGTATTCTAGTTTTGGTGCATAGTAGACATGATCCAATAACTTGTATGAGTCGCCACCAGTGAGGATGTTTACAGTTCCTATGCCTTTCACATTAATGTTCTTCTTGTCACCCAATAGAACTCCAATTTTGAATGATTCATCAAGTGCAGCAAAACTTCCTTTGTCGCCTGTCATGTGATTAGAACAACCTGAATCCAAAACCCACAAGTGAGAGGGAGTACCATGGGTGAAAGAGTTAGTCATTAATATAAAGTCATCTTACTCAAGGGCTGCTGCAATTAATAAGTGTTGGTCATCAGCTTCGGCTGCATCATCTTGTGCTTCATCTTGAGCAATGTTAACTTGGTTTTTGTCATTGTACCAACAATCATGTTTAAGATGACTAAACTTCTTGCAACAATGACATTGAGGAATTTTACTACGATCAAATCCTCCTCTGCCTCGTCCAAATCCTCTTCCCCTACTTGGTGACCTGCCACGTCCTCTTCCACGAGGTCCTTTTCGATCTTGAAACACTTGCAAGGCTTGCTCATCAATCTTTTCTGCATTCTTGTTTTCTTTTTCAAGGGAGGTTTGGCCATTAATTCTTTCTTCCTGGGATTGTAATAATCCCATGAGTTTAACCGGAGTCACTTTCGATAAGTCAAAAACCACCTCAATAGATGGAATGACATAATCGAACTTAGGAGTCAAGCTTCTAAGTATTTTCTCGACCACCTTTTGGTCAACCAATTCTTCACCGTACGATCTTTATTGTCCAACATTATCCATGACCCGAGAGAAGTAGTCTCCCACGGTCTCATCATCCTTCATGTTCATATTCTCGAAGGCTCTGCGAAGTCCCTGTAACTTAACAGACTGAACCTGGGAGTCCCCTTGAAACTCAATTCGAAGAGTATCCCAAGCTCCTTTAGCAGATTCAGCAACAACAATACGAGAAAATAAATTGTCATGAATACCTTGTTGGATGATCGTCAGTGCTTGAGCATCTTTCTTTTTAGCCTCCCTGTTGTTGTTAGATCCATCTCCGATAGTGGTTATGCCCAAGAACACAACCTCCCAGAGTTCTTTTGATCTTAAGATGGTCTTCATATCCATCACCCTTGAACACTGGTATGAGTGGTGTTTGTGAAACATTATTTATCGAAGTTTCAGCCATGGAATATTATGTGGGGCAGGTGGAAAGGGAAAGAAACTTGGCTCTGATACCAAAGTTGTTGGTAAAAGAGTAAATAGTTGAGTAATTGAGATCCAAACAGTGGCGGACCTAGAAAATTTTTCTATGGGTGTCGGAAATTTTTGGTATACTAATGTCTGTCTAATACTTGATTTTAGGTTTTTTGATCGGTCCGTATTAGCTCGGCTTCGAAAAAAAGTATTACCAAATCCATTAGAAAATAAATAATAATAATGTGTCATTAGAAAATGCAACATAGTTAAAAAAATTAAGTTGGAATGAATGGTGTAAATTTGATATAAAAAAGTGAAAGCAAAACATTCTATGTATTTAAAGTTTTGAGTTTTTCTAGTTTCTTACTAGAGACTCCATTTTATATAATGAAATTCACTTTGCCGGTTAAAACAAGTTAAATAACTTCTTTTTAATGTCCCATAGATTTACTATTTTTTACTAGTATCAACTACCTAAAAGATGTGAATAAACTTTATATATAATTCAAATTATATGTGTGTGAACTACTCACATACATATAATAAATAGGTGTTGTGGAGCTTTAACGACAAGTTCAAAGATTATTTATCCTCCATTTAAATTAAAATCAACATGTAACTATTACAAAACCAACTATTAAATTATGATAACAAATAATATTTCCGTTGAAGAAAAACAAATATAATATTTCAAAATATTAAATGGCATGTAAATAATGCAAGATGTTCTTTACCAAGATTCATATTAATATATGTAATTATTAAGAAAACAGTAATTAACTCATTTAGTTTTTATAAACTATCACTAATGTACTTTTGTTCTCAAGAAGTAGTAATTAATATATTTTAACTCTCAAGAAATATTACTTTAATATAGTGTGATTATCAAAAAATACCAGTCTATATAAGTGTATAACTAATAAGAACCATACCTACTTTTCTGCCCTTTATTGTTACCCTTTATTGTTCTCTTTTTTCTATTACAATTATTCTACTCCCCAAGAAACAAAGAAGCATAGCAAGAGTACCGAACATAAAACGAAGAAAGAGCTAGCAAAGGAAGAAGCTCATTTGAACTTTTGTTTTGTGTTCTTCATATATGTAACTCTTTTTTCTCTTATTTATCTACAGTATTATTCTAGAAAACTTTAAGAAAATAATGATCAGTACATGTTTTGTTAAAACTTAAAGTTAACTTTTTAAGTCATTATTCACAAAAAATTTCATGGGTGTCGTTGTCAACAAATCTTGGGTGTCGCTCGGGTTACAAGTGCATATATAATACGTAAAAAAATAATTTATGGGGGTCGGTTGACACCCACGGGATAGCCTTAGGTCCGCCCCTGGATACAAACAAAAGGATGAGAATAGCTTTATTGATCAGTGGCTTTTTGAATACATGCATTACCCAATGGATACATTGCTATAAATACTAAAACTAGATAATAAAATACTGAACAACCCAAACTAATAGGTAGCAGCTAACAAACTAGTTGTTACTTTATTCAAAATACAAGTTAACATTGAAGACTAAGTCATATGTCACGTGCATGCATGCTGCCACTTCCCGCGAACATGGAGTTGAATCACCTTTCATCAGTTTGTAGTCTATTATGGTGTCTGAATAGGTTACATGTAAATATGTTATGTTAATTTTATTAATAAAATATTTCCTTTTCCGTTGAAAGTAAATAATTTTGACTAAAATTAATTACAATGAATTTATATTTACATTAAAAATGATCTTCGAGATAAATCTGTTGGCCCTTTAGGATCGATTAGGCTCTTGATTATGTTCTTGAATATGAAGATGAAACTTTGAGAAACTTGAACAAACGTATGATTGAATTGATATGAATGTTTTATGATGATACAGACACTTTGATACATATATATACCCTATGTGGTAGTTTACTACTTTACATTTGACATACTAAACCCTTATACATACATACACTTTACATACTTAGATACTAAGTTAACTTCTACTAATTACATAAATAACCCACTAGTTTAACTTATACTTAGACATACATGTATGGATTAAGATAATTATACTTTCAACATTCCCCCCTAATTTCTTAATCCATGTCTTCAACATCTTCTTCTTTGATCTCTTGAACTTTCTCTTTAACACGAACAAGCTTTCCTTTGTCTTCACATTCCTTTTTATTATATTCTTCTTCAACTTGTGTTAATAAGAGAACTGGATCTTCATCTTCCATTATGAGATGTGATTCTTCTTCTTTATGTTTTGGTTTAGGACATTCTGCTGCATAGTGTCCTTGATCACTGCAATTATAACATCTTATCTTACTTTTATCAAATGCGGATTTG
>BJCO01362940.1:0-14740 GCA_018326465.1 Flaveria floridana
TTATAGAGTTTATTAGGGCGGTTGTTGGGGAAAACCGCCCTAAAAAATAAACACAAACCGCCCCAAAAAATATTGAGTAATTTTATAGGGCGGTTCATAGTCAAGACCGCCCTAAAAAAAACGAAACCGCCCTAAAAAATGAAATAATAACCGCCGTATCAAATAAACCCATTTTTTGAGGCGAATTCCGTTTGACCCGCCCTAATAAATCACTTATGTCCGCCCTAACAAACCAATTCTGTACTAGTGTATGCAGTAATGAGGGACGGAATGGAATGAACCATTAAGGGTGAATGAATAAATACATGTTTGGTTGGTAAAGATAATGAAATGAACCATTACATAGTTGATTATATTCTCTCAAATTCACTCCATCCACCCCCCCCTTTTTTTTTCATTTTATCCATTCTTCCAGCATTAGTAACCAACACCACCCACTCACCCACAACACACAACCACCACCAGCCACTAAGATCATTTGTCACCGACAACCACCGCCACCACCACCGCCGAAACCCCCCGCCGCCGACCACCACTGCCGCTGGAAATCATCGCCGACCACCCCCGCCGCCGGAACCCACTGTCGGCCACCACCTCCACAGGGAACCACCGCGGAAACCACCACCTGCCACCACCACCACCCGCCATCACCACCATAACTACTTTTACATTTCATTGCTTCCTTTTTTAAAGTAATGATTTATTTATTCTTAAAGGGTAACCAAACAGGACAATGAAATGATTTATTTCATTATCTCATCCATTTCATTCCCTCATTCATTCTATCCTTCGTCCATTATATTACCTCATATTAAACAGACCCCAAGTTTAAATTATAAGATTGGTTAGAGTAGAAGTTGGTGTAGTTTAGAGGTATAAGTTGATAAGTGTCTGAGTCGTTTCATTTCAAAATTTAACATTTTAGATTATATTAAATTGATTGTTAGAACCTTAATGTAAAAGCAACTAGAAAGCAAGAAGACAAGTGAATTTAGTTTATGCTCAATCACCATCCAATTTATTATTTAGTTGATTGATCACTATCCTTAAGATAAAATGGTCTTTATTTTCTAATTGTTGGGTTAATGAGTAAGACCCTTGACGGCTTTAACGTTAACCTTATTTTGAAGAGAAGTAAGCAACTTACTCGCAATTTCTTTATAGAAACATAATTTGAATCGTATTTCAAGGTCCATGATGAGACTGATTATGAGCTTATTCTTATTAGGAAGTGGCCCGGACTAGAAGTGCCAACAATTAGACTATTTAGTGCATTTGAGCTATTTGAGCTCAAATTACTTGATAGAACTTACATTGAGTTCTTATACACAAGGAGCTTTAAGCATGTAAAAAAGAAGATAGCTCAAGATGATTTGTTCATTTTCTTCAATGTGTTACTCTATTAAAGCTTGTTCATGACAAAGTTAAAATGATAAGAGCTGTGTCACAACTTGGCGGTATCCCGAGTTCAATTGAGAACAACACAAGGATGGAGGCTGATTCTAGTGGATGTCTCTTGATACACAGACGTGGTTTACCTTTGTTCAGACGTGGGAACCCGTTGATTTTTGAAAGCTATACATTGCCGCTTTGAAGCAGATACTAGATAGAAGTAAAATCTAATAAGCAAATAAGTTTGTTGAAACGATACAAATGATTCTAACTCCTACAACTACAATTTTTCTAGAAGAGCCTTCTTAATGACCTCCATCAGATCAAGATTGATAACATAATTCTCGCGGGAAATACTGTCGTACCATGAAAGGATTATGCTTGCCAAATGCTACAAAATTTATTTTGAAGAAATGAAGAGAAATTTTGAATAAACGTGTTACTTCACATGAAGAAATTGATGCTCATGCTTACAAGTCTCGTTTCATGCTACATAATTTTTTTGAGTCTCGTTTCATGACTTCATTTCATGCGCACACAACAAATCTTCTAAACATGAAATATCATCTACACATCAACATTTTATCGGCTCATCAAGTCTATTTATCTACATATAAAGTATCTTCAACGAGAGACTTTTCACTGATACTTTTGATTCAAAAATTATGTGACTAAGAAAAGTATAAGAAGTGTTATAATTACGTTTAAGATGGTTAAAAGTAACAAAATGTCATATATTGTTCACCAAATACACTATATTTGACATAATATAATTGTTTGACAAACTTTAATTTAATTCACAGTCCGTTCTTTATAAATATGTGAGTGCGTTCTCTATATTATAGGGAATGATTATTAGTGGTTGTGAGTGGAGGATAAAGAACATGTTACTGTCCATCTCTATATTTGGTAAAACATTGTTCATCTTTATTAATTTTTAATATTTGTTGAAAGTGGTTGTGAGTGAAAAATAAAGAAAATGTAATGATAAAAGTATAAATAAATATTATATATTTTATTAAAAAAGAGAGAGAAATATAGTGATTTTTTAATATAATTATAGAGATGAAGATGAAAAGTGGGCTATGAATGCTCTCACATAAACAAATTATTTTCAAACATTTTTTAAATTATTTTACGCACTCGTGAACTCTGCTTTTCCATAAAACACTTTTTTTAATGTTTCCAGCCAAGATTCATTGCTCATGTTACAAACACAATAATAGAATCCAGCTACGGTTCAAATATTTATAAACCAATATTGGTGGTTCCAAGTTCTAACCATGTGAAACAAAGATTTGAGTGTGCGTATATATTGAAAAATCATATAAAACGTCCTAAGTTCAATAAAAAAACGTGGTAAATATTATGAACCATTAATTAAATCAATCTATTGAGTAAGATTGACGCAATTACAAACATAAACATGTTAGTTTTAATTTAGTCTATAAACTTTTTTAATGTTAAATGACTTTTATATACTTCATTATCTTAAAAGAATTATATATAATAATATCGAAATTTTATTCTTATGTCAAAAATTAAGTGTACTCATTGCTATATATAAATAAACGACTTTTTTAGGGATGCATCTTTTTTGTTTCATCAATTTTGTTTATATTTTAAACGAGCTTTAGTAAAATCGTATGATACATAGGTTGAATAATTAAAATGTTAAATAGAAGAAAAACTTATTAATTATAAATTAATATCATAAGACAAGATATGATTAAAATTACGTTTGAGTAAAAACTTTAAATAAAAAACAATGATATCAATTTTTTAAACTTATTTTTTCAAAAAAAACTACGCATTTTATTTCAAAATAAACCATTTTAGAAAGAGTTAATATTTAAAACTTTACTTATTATAACTCCCAGTTCTAATTATTTTTAGTTTATAAAAATTTTACTTTTTAAAAACATCAATTTATAAAGTATTTTTGTATTTTTTAAAAGGTTTGAAGTTATGGGAAAATATATTATACAAAATATATATATATTTTAGAAATAACATTGCTAAAATAATATATATTATTAAATTATTAAAAAAGTTTAGTCCATAAAAGAAATAAATAATATAATTATTAATTAAATTAATTATTAAAAAACAAGAAATTTTTGATGAAGATGAATATAATGATGTTATGTGTTCTCCTTAATTAATCGTTTATTAGAGTACGAAGATTGTGAAGCTGGGCACCTTTATATACTTGTGTCTCAAGCTCACTACAATGAACAAATTCAGACTTGAATTAAGTGTGCTTATTGTTCTAATGAGTTAAAAATATCATATATATATATGTGCGTGCGCGCGCGCGCGCGCGCACGCGCACGCGCGAAGAAAATCATTAAATCAACCCCGGAAGATGGATGCATCATGTGATTCGTTAGACACATCGTTATATACATGTAGATCAAAACTCATTACAATAACGAATAAATCTTCAAACTTGATACACCTTCACCTATATTTTACACACCCTTGTATACACTTGAATCAAACCCATTACAATAGCAAATACCATTCAATGATCTATATATTTCTTTAAACTCTATATTATTGTATAAGACTTTATGCTTTAAAAATATCATAAATTTATAAAAGAATATAATGTATCGTTATATTCTATTATAAATTCATTATGATGTCATCCGGTTGTTATATTCGGTCTGATAGTGAATCGTAAGAAGTTCGATTCTATTTACGTCCGATTTTGGAAACATTAGAAAATAATATAAAAAATTCTCTATTTGTATTTAAGTTACTAGATAAAAGAATAGTACATCTAAGAAAATAATTAATTTCGGTAATGGTGAAATGAAATACAATAATATAATTTTTAAAGAGATGTCGTAACTTTAATAAAAGTTTATAAAAGTACAACAATCGAACTACAATTCAAATTTAAAAGTGCAAGATGTTAATAATGAATGCAATATATATTTGCATACTTTATTAGATTAAGCACAAATTAACAAAAAGGTTATAAATATAATCTGTTAACAAAAATAAAAATGAAGTTTCAGTTACATAACATAACATTTAGTCAAACGTAAGGACCATCAAGACGCATGTATTAAATATTAATTATTAGCACATTCGTTACATAAAGCTATACAATTATACAAACACAGCTTTTATCAATATTCAAAGAATCAAAATGCCACTTTTTTATGGTAAATTATAAAAAAAGATTATTTCTTTACATATAAAACGAATGATGGGTGATGGCATGAGAGACCAAATAGCATAAAGACAGCTTTTGCTACACACAATTTCTTGATCAACCTCCACACCAAAGTCCAATAAAGATATGGGTTTTGGGTACCAAAGTAAGATCTTTCTTCTTCTTGTGCAATTGCAGCTGCTGGTGGTGGTACTTGTGGCTGAAACAGAAGTACTTTCACTATCAACATATAGCAATAATAATAATAATAATAATAATAATAGTTACACTAGTTCATTTAGGGGAAGAAGAGTGGGAAGAGGTAGAGGTAGAGGAAGAGGAAGAGGGTTATTGGGGTGTGATTTGTATAAAGGAAAATGGGTTGCAGATGCTTCATATCCACTTTATGCAGCTTCAAGTTGTCCTTACATTGATTCTGAGTTTGATTGTCTTAAACATGGGCGTTCAGATACTCAGTATCTTAAATATGCTTGGAAGCCTGATGCTTGTAATCTTCCCAGGTGCATTATCTCTCTCTCTATCGCGTGTGCGTGTGCGTGTGCGTGTACGGGTGCGGGCTAGAACCGTCAGTTCATGGATGGTTAGTCATGGACGGAACTGTGTCCGTTGTAAAATGACTAACCATGAACATGAGTTTTTTTTATTTTTTTATTTTTTTTTTGAATTTCCGGTGGTTTGGAGGAAATATAATAGTTTTAAGGTGGTTTTTGAATTTTGATGTGCAAACGTTGAAAAAACATTTGTCACAGGTCAGATTTTCTTAAAAGTATATGTTTTCTCTACAACAGATGGAAATTAAAAAAAATGCATGAATTCAAGGGTTTTGAACCATGAACACTTCTAAAACTTCGTAAAAAGTGTATGTTTTTCTAAAAAACAGGCAGAAATTCAAATAATTTGCCTGAATTTAAGGGTTCTTCACAACTAACAAGTAAGAGCATGTTTAGGTGTTGATGAGTTCGATAAATTTTCTAGTAACAAGTTTTCACGATTAAAAAAAAGGTCTTTGTTGAAATGGTAATATTAAACGGATTTTTGGAACCATCGAAAAGAACCGAACTCATGAGCCTTTAGGGTTGATGAAACAAACAGGTTCCTTCTTAGATGACCATTACGTTCTTTTGTGTTGATGACACAAGAGGTGATGGCTCGAGCCTAGAGTTCATGACATCAAGCTAGACTCGTGGACCCAGGTTCGGTAGCTCATTGATCAACTGCTTTGGGGTCTATACTTGCTAGAATCGATTTACACAAGTACCCTTATCCATATTTATTGGCCATTAAAAGCAAAAGAATTATAAGACTTGACACTTTTGTAACAAATATAATTGTTTATATGCTCCCTTATTTCTGAAGACTCAATAATTGCATCTCAAATCAAATAATTCCTATAGATTCCCCCTAATTTCTCAAAAGTATTTCTCCATACATGTTCCAATATACCTCACATTCATATATTATTTACACATACGAGACTCAACTGATATTGATTCATCATCAAAGGCGTAACACAATTAAAAAAATTAATGGGTTTGTCGTGATAAATCACGACTAGACCCAAAAGAACATTTATCAGTGTCAAAACGACACTGTTTTATTAAAATTCTTGCATAATATCAAACGAATGACGATATATCGAAATGGGTGTAGGTTCAATGGAGTGGATTTGTTGAAGAGATGGAGAGGGAAAAAAGTTATGTTTGTGGGTGACTCACTGAGTCTGAATCAGTGGGAATCGTTGGCTTGTTTGCTTCATGCGTCGGTGCCTAATTCGAAAACCACTTTTCTGCATAGAGATATTCTTACTTCTCTGGCTTTTCAGGTTTTTCTTTATTCTTTTTATGGAATTTTTATATGCTTTAAATATGTTCACATATGCATGCTTTTTCTTTTTACTTTTTGTCTCTTGTTTTTAATAGCAAATATAGCGAATCTTTCCAATTATTAATCTGATTGTTTGATAATGTAATATGATAATATGACCTGTAAAAGGTTAATTCAGTTATTAAAATACAGGAAAGTGTAAAACTTGTATTTACTTTTTGTGTGATGTAGGAAGAAAATTATTGCTGTATTCACAAGTTACACGACCTAATAATTGCGTATAATCTGGCTAGAGTTGTAGATTTGTCGCTTTTCAATGATGGGTGTATTTTCTATTGTGCTTATTTGCCAAAACTTAAAAGTATATGATAAATGATTTGTTTTAATAAACAGAAAATTCTTAAAATGATTATTTTCTCCATCTTTTCCCTCAAAATATCCCTCCAAACAATTATCCCCAAAAAGGTTTCTACCGGACAAGGCATCATGCTTGTACATGTAGGGGCAAGCGTCTATACAGCATAATCAGTCACAAATAGACATGTGCCCTAAATAGATGCTTGCCTACTTAGAAAAATGTGCTTATTTGTGACTGATTCTACTGTATAGGCGTATGCTTTTGCCAGATGTTGATGTCTTGTCAGGTAGCGTTATTTTAATGCATTGTTATTTGAAGGGACATTTTAAGGGAAAAAAAAGAGAAAATAAACATTTTAGGAATTAATATATATATATATATATATATTTTTTATAACCGATAGTAAAAAAATATTATCTGGTTATTTTGTATGCAAATGTAATATTTAAGCAATTAGTGGGCTCCGGGAGGGTCCAAAAGGCCCACCTTCGTATGCAAAAGAGTGGTTGGAGTGGTCAGTGGTGGTTCCGGCAGGTCAACTAAATAGACAAATTTGAAATTAATTAGTGCATCTTTGTTTGTGTTCGACGCATCTCTTTCATAAAACTTTTAACAATCATAACCTTTTACTTTTTTAACTTATAAATTTGAAAATTGTGATTATAAAATAAGTGTAGTTCTATTATAATTAGGCTACTAACCCTCTGATCATATCCGGAGAATTTAAGAAATGAAGTCTTTTAAGTTATAACATAATAAATTATATGCATTTGTACTTTTATAAGTTTTTAATTAACTTTTGTGGGGTGTCTTCTTTAATTAATAAATATTTAATTAATTTGATTTTTCTTTGTAGTAATCTTAAGCAAAATTTTAGTAACCTTAAGTTTGGAAATTTTTTCTACTAATGTTTACACCATGTAATAGATATATTAAAGATTAATATATAATATGTTGAAAATATTTTCACGAATATAAGCTATACCATACTTTATATGTTTTTACTAAAGTCGAAGTTAAATTTTGTAATTATAAATGTATAATCATCAAATTAGTTTTGTTTGATGAAATAGATTAATATACAATAAAAAGATAAGACATATTTTTAGAAATTTAGTAAAACAAATTTAATATCACTGAATATCAATTTATTTATAAGTTACAATAATGTCATGAACATGATTGCCAAAAGTGAGATCAGCCACCCTGGTGTTGGGTGGTTACCATTGGAGATGCTGAACGTCAGAGGTATAGAAATCACGAGATATTATTATTATTATTATTATTATTATTGTTATTATTATTATTATTATTTTATTAATCTAAAACCTAAGTTTCACGAGCATGTTCCCAATGTGGAAGGTGATAAGAAATAGCGACAAAAGTGATTCCAGTCACACTCATGTGTCACGAGAGGTGGAGTTTTGTATTTTAGTACAAGAACATGACATGTGACCAACCTCAATATACTTTGTAAAAACTTGCAAACATTAAAACAAGCATAAAAACAAATCCCCTCAAAAGTTTAAAGGTTCTTACTTGTTTGTAACATATAATTATTATTATTGGTGTTTTTTTCATAAAGTTTATTAAATTTTATTTACGTTTAATTATGATGCGATTATACGTAGGATTTCAATGTGACGATATACTTGTACCGCACTCCTTACTTGGTAGACATTGTGAGAAAAAGCATAGGACGGGTTTTGTGTTTGGACTCTATTAACGGAGGTGATACATGGAAAGATATGGATGTGCTCGTGTTCAACTCGTGGCATTGGTGGACTCACACTGGCAGTATGCAACCGTATGGTTCATTTCTTGTTATTGTCCGTGCGTTTTATATAAGTTTGTTTTATGATATGAAACACTATGTTTTAATAATGTGACAGATTTGATTACATACAAGACGGGTCGACCATCTCAAAAGATATGGACCGTCTAGCAGCATACTACAAGGGAATGTCCACATGGGGAAAATGGGTCGACCTTAACGTGGACACATCCAAGACCAAAGTGTTTTTCCAAGGGATATCTCCTACACATTACATGTAACTACATCTCACATTATGCTTATTAACTTTTTTACTAAGGTATATGAAATTATGTGACAAGATAACATATCGCTTATGAAAAATGTAATAAACCAGGGGAAAGGAATGGGGATCGTCATCAAGAAATTGTTATGGAGAATTACAACCGATAGAAGGATCATCATACCCAGCTGGCTTACCCGAGGCTCAAGTTGTTTTAAACAAAGTTCTAAGTAGCATTAAGAAACCAGTTACGTTGCTTGATATTACAACGCTCTCTCAGTTAAGGAAAGATGCGCATCCATCATCTTATGGTGATACAGGCGTCGATTGTAGTCATTGGTGTGTCCCTGGGTTACCTGACACATGGAACCAACTCATGTATGCATCAATCCTCAACTGATAGCTTGGTAAATTTCGTCATAGAGGACTTATTTTTACACACAATTAATACAATTTTAATTTGAGATTTGTAAGATGGTTCATTTGTAAAGCTTGTGAACAAGAATTGTAATGGAATGAAATAAAAGCTAAAAGAATAGTGAGTTTGTGA
Organism: Flaveria floridana; assembly: GCA_018326465.1. Taxonomy (NCBI): domain Eukaryota; kingdom Viridiplantae; phylum Streptophyta; class Magnoliopsida; order Asterales; family Asteraceae; genus Flaveria; species Flaveria floridana. Next base: position 9,351 of record BJCO01362940.1, read on the forward strand.
AATATGTAGTTGTAATTTCACTTATTGTCAAATATTTTGCTACTTGATGTTATGAGTATATGCTGTAGAGGCGTAGAAACCAGTTAATCTAAAAACTGGTTTGGAGAACCAATCGAACTGCTTTTTAAAATAACTTGTTTCTATGTATTGTAGAACCTAACCGATTAGGTTATTAAACTAACCTGTTGACCGGTAGTTAAATAATAAATTTATAACAATACGTATTATAAACTCAATAAATTTATAAACTTTTTTAAACTTAGAAATTAAAAAATAAAATTGGTTCATTACAAAAAAAAACATATAAAACCGGAGATACATTTGTATACTTAATACATACGATTATTGTCAAGTTGCTGTCATTGATTTTGACGTGTATATGTTTTAATCGGAGATAAGTTCAAGTACATGTCTTAATTAATGTTTGACTGAAATCGAAGATTATGACATATACTTGAACTTCCACATCGATTTTAAGCGATAATAGAGAGCGTTTATTAATGTTGATTCACTTGAGAAAGCACCAAAAAACTCACTTACGATTTATAGTATCTTATGAGGATAAACAGACCAAAAAAAAACAGTCATATAGTCTTCAAATAGCTAACGGTAAAAAAAGTTGGTAGATGGTTGGTAAAGCGGTTTTCAAGTGGTTAAACATACCAGATAGGAACCAGGTTGGGATTTCAAAGTAAAAACTGTTTCGTAACCATGATCAATTAGTAACTTGTTAGAGGTTGTTTAGTAATTTTTGAATGATTAAATGTTGAATCAATAAGAGGTCTGAACCATTAATTGTTAAGCCATTAAGAGCTAGTATATTGCTTAACTATTTAAAGACAAATGTCTGACTAATTCAGATAAGACGTCTTAACCATTCAGCATTAGTATAATACTTAACCATTCAGAGACAAATGTCTAAACTATTCAGACATTTTCTCAGGAAACAAACAGGCTAAATCATTAAGTACTGAAACATTCAGACATCTGAATCATTAATAGCCTGAAAAAGACAACCCCTTACTTCTATACTAGTTACAATTTTGGTTACAAACACGGGGATTAAACATTTTTGTTTTTCTTGGACACCTCTACTATATAGAACTATAGAACATATGTGGGCCGAACGAAATTCAGGGGGTAGGGGAGGGCCGGAAGGGGACTAAAATGACACATTTAAAACTTTGAATCTATTTACATAGTTATTGGGCCAAAAGAAAAAAGCCCAATGATTTGGGCCACTTAAAATACATTTAAGGTTTCTGAAAATTGCATTTCGACCCCAAAACTTTATGAAAATGCAATTTCCAAAACTTTATGAAAATGCAATTTCCATTATTTTGCATGTGGTCACATCTTATCAACGATACCATGTTATAGTTGTCCATTTGGCCAAAGTATTACCAACAAGTGATTTAAGGCCAATGAATATTTAAAGTACCAATATCCTTAATTTGTTTTTGTTATGTTTCAATGTTTGGCACTAGAACTAGTGTGATGGTAGATACTCCAAAGAGGACCACTATAAAATATTTGTATATAAAAGATTAATATTTTTTTGAACACTACAAAAAGTAAGAAGCAAAAAATATATTAAAACTTTAAAACCCTAAAGTATGAATGCACTCTCACCTCAAAACGATAACACTATAACCAAACATAATCTTGTGTTATGATAAATGCTCTATTAACACTCAAAATTTTATATTTCATACTTCACCTGAAAATTCGACATTTCAAGTTATCACTTTGACAGTTTAACCATAAAACTCTTATGTGTTTGATTTGATATATTTTAACAAATTGTGTTTTAAAAAAGCAAAAGAGGCACCGAGGCGATAGGGTTCTCAATGTCGAGACAAAGGCTCATGCCTCACGTATGGGGTGAGCTCACATTTGTAAAATATCTACTAGATGTTTTTTTATAAATCATATTTTATATGGAAAATATATTGATACTACATTTTGTAAAGTATCAATGATCTAGTGATCTTTCCTATAAACAATGAAGAATTTATAGGAACGAACAACAAAAAGATTAAGGATATAATTTGAGGAAATATGATAAGACTAATTAAATAAAATATACGAAAAATAAATCTGAATATTTATCTGTTGATAGTCCCTCTATAGTTTGGGTAGTAGCCGAAAGAATGCAAATAAATGCACGAACTGAATCAAATTTGTTTTATAAATGCTTGGGAAGCCTTTTTGTGAAGATGTCAACATCTTGAAAACCAGCATGAAATTTAAGAATCCTTATGTCATTAACTTGGATGTTCTCTCTAACGAAGTGTAATTTGATTTTCATATGTTATATCTGTTGATATTGTATTGGATTTTGGGATGGATATACACCAAATGTATTGTCAAGATAAATAATCACTGGCTTGTCTAGTAGGAGACGTAGTTGAAGAAGCAAATTTCAAATCTAAGTAGCTTTGGCGATTGTGTTAGCGAGCCCCTCGTATTTAGATTCAACGCTTGATCTAGAAATTGCTTTTTGGCATTTCAAAGACCATGAAACTAATGTCATTAAGATACACACAGTAACCATAGGTAAAGCTACATGATCAGTGTCAGAATGGGCTTTCAGTTTGGCTGATTTGGAGCATGTGATATGAAGAGAAGTGCATAGTACCTTCAAGATGTCTTAGAATCCGTTTGAGAAGTCGGAAAAAGTAGTTCATGAGGATCATGCTTGAATAAACATACTCGTTATATGACATATGAAATCTTTAGTCAGGTAAAGGTGAGATAATGAATAGCCCTTGCTAAACTTTAATGGAGAGAATTGTCTATTAATTGGCCTGCACTTGGTCATTTTGGCTTGATTAAGAATATGTGTGCCATAAAATGATTGTGAGAGAAACAAGCAACCATTTTTGTTTTCAAACGTAATGCCCAAAATTTTAGATGTAGCAAACCAAGTTCTATCTTAGAAAATTCCATGGATAAAGAGTGAATAATCTGTCGAGTGACCTTTTATTAGAAGTGGTTAAAATAAAATCATCAATGTAAAGTAACAAATAGTGCTTTTTATTCTCATGTTGATAAATAGAATAGAATGTGATGTATCATTGATGCTAATTGAAAAATCTAATTTGGTAAGATAGGTGCTAATTGAAAAACCTAATTTGATAATATAGGTGACACATTATTATTACTGAGCATATTGGCTTACTTTAGATCATCTAGGGACTTTCGTTATGTAGAATCAAAGATTGGAATCACACACACTCTCTTTAGCAGGTAACTACAAAATTGCCTTAAATCTTTGACGCAATGGAGTTACTCACCAAACACACTGGTTCGTATTTCTGATAATGAAAAAAATACAATAGCAAAAATGCTTTCATGGAAATAGGAACAAAGCAAACTACCTACCCATCTACCCACTAACACATAGTGGTGTAAGTGTGTAACTACCCACTACTCAAATAAATAATGCATAAATTAAAGAAAACAATAAAACATAGAAATGTTCTCATGCACATGATAAACTCACGTGCACTTAGCTCAAGTAAGTTGATGTTGCACTTCAACACTCCCCCTCAACATCAAGTTTCGACAATCCCATATTACGACAATGTTTCAGTAGCTTTGGGCCAGTTAAACTCTTAGTGAAAGCATCCGCAACTTGATCTTCGGTGTCAACTTCTTCCATAGCAATCTCTCCGGTTAGGACTTTCTCTCTAATGAAGTGATAATGCACTTCGATATGCTTTGTTCTAGCATGAAACACCGGGTTTCGAGCCAACTTAATCGCTGAATCGTTGTCATATAGTATCTGAATCGGATAGTCGATTACTTGATTTAGTCCTTTCAACAACTCGACTAACCAAACACATTCTTGAGCGGCTACAGCTGCTGCACGATATTCCGCCTCGGTAGTCGATAGTGAAACAGTAGGCTGTCTTTTGCTACACCAAGACACCGGGCTCGACCCGTATAGAAAAACATACCCGGTTGTAGACCTTCTTTCATTTAAGTCTCCGGCGTAATCAGCATCACAGTATCCCATCAACTTTGGCTTGGACTCCCTCTTAAACAAAATTCCTCTTCCAACAGTAGCTTTAATGTACCTCAATAGTCCCTTCATAGCAATCAAATGAGGTTTTCTAGGATCTTGCATAAACCGGCTAAGAACTCCAACACTAAAAGAGATGTCTCGTCTAGTCAAAGTGAGGTAAATAAGGCTCCCCACCATCTTTCGGTACATTACTGGATCATCTATTTTCTCCCCTTTGTTCACATACAGCTTGGTGGATCGATCCATTGGAGTAGCAGCGGGTTTGCAAATTAACATGTTGAACCGATGTAGAAGATCAGTGGAGTATTTTCCTTGGTGCAACACCATGTCACTACCTGTGTACTGTAGCTCCAAACCAAGAAAATGCTGAAGTTTTCCAAGGTCCTTCATTTTAAACCTGGTACACAAATTTGACTTCAGTAGCTCGATCTCTTCTTCCACATCACCTAAAATAATCAAGTCATCCACATACACAAGAACACATACAACCTTGGTTTCAAGCTTTTTAACAAAAAGACTAGCATCTGCTAAAGTAAGATGGTAATCATTTTGTTCAAGAAATTCTGCTATCTTCCCAAACCAAGCCCTCGGTGATTGCTTCAAGCCATAAATGGCTTTCTTTAGTTTGCATACATAATCCGGATGTTCTTGACTTTCAAAACCCATCGGTTGAACCATGTGAATAACATGATCAAGATCACCGTAGAGGAAAGCGTTGTTCACATCCATTTGCCAAAGTCACCATCCTTTACTGACCGCAAGAGGCAACAAGACCCGGATGGAAGTCACCCTTGCCACTGGACTAAACGTATCATCATAATCCAAGCCATACTCTGGAGAAAAACCCCGAGCCACCAATCTTGCCCTAAAGCGTTCCACCGACCCATATGCACGTTGCTTAACTTTGTAGACCTATTTACAAGAAACTGGTTTTACATCACGTGACTTCGGTACTAGTTCCCAAGTTTGATTGCGTAGCAATGCATCCATTTCTTCCTTCATTGCAATCTGCCATTGCTGGATCGTGTGCTGGTCACTCGACAAGTGGTTTTCTCTCAAACTCACCTTGAACAACACTCAGAAAGAATCTAGAAAGAGTTCATCACAATATAATAAGTAACAAGGCAGTAAATAAACACAGAATGTAAATTTTCAAGGTACTTTTATATATTGCTTCTCAACTCAAAGGATTACAAGATTCTTACAAGCTCAAGTTTTGGCTCTAACTCTTGCTCTCTACTTAATAAGTTACAATGAGAAGATATATATAATACTACCTACAGCCGGATATACTTTGATACCAGCTGGAAACCTATAACCAAAAAGCCTATACTACAAGACTATAGGTTAAGGTATC
>BJCO01362941.1:0-20026 GCA_018326465.1 Flaveria floridana
TCTTCTTTCTCTCTCTAAGAATCGAAGTCCCTGCTGTTCCTCTCTCTAAAAACCGAATGCAAAGAAGTGTGCAGGGGGTTATGGGCGGCCATACCTTCTTTTACACCAACTTTTCAAAGATTTTGTCCTTTTGGCACTTTTTACCCCTCAACTTTAGGTTGACTTCCATTTTCTTCTTTTTTCTTTCTTATTTATTCTTTTATTTCTTTAAAAAGAAATTACGGGTGTTACATTATTGTGTCAAAGAAGAACCGTAGGTACGAGTGTACGACCTTGTTGAGAACTTCGACTACCACCTCTCCAAGGATTTTTGAGGTAATTTTTTTTATTTCTATATGAATGACTTGTATGTTGTGTCCCCGTGTCAATGGTGACAAACATACCTCAAGTTGATGAAGATTATGAATTGTTTGGAGAAAAAGTTGCAAACTACATTGAAATTGTAACTATTGCATGGACTGAACATCGGTTGAATGGAATGTACTACAAACTTATATTCAAATTTGCATTTGAGCAAGCATGGGTTTGACATTAATAAATCAAATTTTGGTAACATACCATGTGATTTACTTTACACTTTATATATTCTTTTGAGTTAGTTTTATTTTTTATAATTGTATCATGTTCTGATTTTAAGATTTAAATAAACAGAAACATGTGTGCTTTGAAGTTTTTTTTCATTTTTAATAAATGTGACATTTGATATTTTTTTTGTGTGGTGTGTGTTAGTTTCTTGACTTAGGTGATTAAAACTGTAAGGGGGCGTTTGTATGCGAGAATTCAATTGAATTTAATGGAATTGAAATCTGAATTCATTGGCCATTATTTTTGGTTGGTAGGAATTCATTAGAATTGAAATTTGAATTCCATTTAATGTGTTTGGTTGCGAAAAAATAGGAATTAAAATTGGAATTGTAATTAATTCTCCTTAAAATGAATGATTTTAAAATCCTTCCAAATTTGGAAAGATTTAAAATTCCATCGGACCCCACCTCCACCACCTACCGGTCCGCCCACCAACACTACCGAGATCGTTGCCGACGCTATTGACCTCCGACGTCGCCAACAACCGTTGGCCGTCGCCCCCCGACCGCCAATAGTCGCTAGTCGCAACCACCAACCTCCGACTGTCGACTGCCATTGCCCGACTGTCTGCCACCTCAGACAAACACCACCTTCGACTGTGGCTGCTTCTGCCCTCCAACCGCCGCCACCCTTGACCTCAAACTGTTCCAGCCGCCACTCTCCGACCGCCACCACTCTCCGACCGCCACCACCCTTGACCTCAGATGGGCGTCAATCGTCCAAAACCCGTTGACAACCGATCGTGCTATAATCATCGTCGACAATCGATGTTGTGTTGGTTTTAACTTCTAACCAAAATTTTTTGAAGTTTGGGCAAAGCGCTTTAGGAGTGAGGCATCCATAGTTGTGAAAAGCATATGAGGAGGCGCAGTGCAGGGAATGAAATCTTCTGTTGTTTTATACATGATGATGTTCTAATGAAGTTAATCAAGGAGCTCGTTTTACCCGTTTAAGATAAAATAAACCTTACAACTAATGGTGAAATTTATGTCTACAAAAGTATGTTGAGGAATGGTTAGGGTTCTCGTGGCTAATTGCTGTAACAAAAGTGTGTAAATTTAGAAACATTTTGTCGATTTTTGGATAGGAAAATTGTTAAAAGTAGTTTTTGTGACAACATTATTGTGTTTATGTATTCAGTTGTGATTTATCTTCAAGTTTTTTCTACATGCCCACTTTAAAAGAAGGATAGAATGATAGATAGAATCATGTAAACACATATTTCTTCTTTTAATTATACAAATTGTTTTTGATAGATATAAGCAATAACAACCTAAGTCATGACCTACGTATACCTAAAATTCACCATAACATCTTTGTTATCAAAAGTTTGGGGTCCATAGTCTCACTTCAAATTATCATAGTCTTAAACCCTAGAGAAGGACTTAGCCAAACTATAGTTCCAGCAAGACCACCACCGTCCACCACGAAGCTCCCCCACACCTGCTCTTGGCAGTCGTCACCATTGAAGAAGTTGTTCAGATTAGGCTTTGATTGGTCTCTCTATCATCTTTATGGCCTCATTAGGATTTATCGATGGTGGTAAGCGATGGTGATTGTGAAAGCTGATGTCTATGTGAAGGCGGTGTTCCATCATCACCGCATTCCCCCCTCTACCCGTCTCTTAGTTTCTACATATACACAATGCAAAATGGTTTCTCAAAAAGTTGCTATGAAGAGTTGCACCATTATGCTTAATAATTTGTAACTCACTTTTCATTTGCTGAGTTATAATTAGAGAGTAATGTTTTTATAAACGCAACATGTGTAAAAAAAATATATTGAGTGTGGGATGTTTTAACCCTAGTTAGGAACACAAGTGGTTAAAATTATATTGAGTGTGGGATGTCTTAACCCTAATTAGCTGAAATCGATTTGGTGGGGGATCGATTACAGATTAATCCATGATTGATCGATGGTAGGTGTTGATTTTTGCAACATTGAGTAAGGTCATAACAAGCAAATCATGTACTACAGTATAGACAATGGGCAGACAATGACTACATACAACCATTTAACACATAGTGAGCGATCAATATGCATTAGGTGTAGGGATGGCAATGGGACGAGTCTCGGACGTGTGTGCATAATCCCAACCCCATACCCGATTATAAAAATGTGCCCCTACCCAAACTAAATTTATGGGGTTGTTATCAGCTATTTACCCATCGAGTTTTGGCATACCCGTAGATAATCGAGCATACCCGTTAAGCTTATAAAGTTTACTTGTTCGGTATACCCATCGGGTATTCATTAAATTATTAAATCATATAAAACTACTATATGTATTAGACAATATTTTTGGTTAATCCTCAATATTTGCTTTCTTAAGTTCCACTACTACTATTCTTTAATATTAAAGAAAAATATCAAGTTCTTATAATTTTGTAAGATACTATATAATGTACATGATAGGAAACTTAATAGCTTATATTTGACATTATTATTAAGTAAAAATAAATAGATATTATAAAACATAATTTATTTATTAACTAAAATAAATTAAAGAATAATTTCGGGTATATAATTGGGTAGACGGGTATGCCTAATCGGGGGTAATAGACTCGGGTAAACGGGTATATGATATAATCTCATATCCGACCCATATCAACGAATAAAATAAATATTAATCACATACCTGGTCCCATACATGCATACCCGATCCCGTACTCGTCCCAAATGTCTTGGGGTTTGGGTATTCTCATTAGGTTTGTGTATAATTGTCATCTCTAATTAGGTGGCATGAAACACAATGAACAATGACGTATGCTAAAATCTTATGTCTTCCTTATATAATAAACATTAAAAAGTACATATCCACATATTTAATCACTTATTTATATGCATCATATACGACTAAGAAATCCACACATGTTACAATAGGTGTTAAATGATATCAAATAGAGTTTTAGTATTTAAATGCAATTAAAAGGATGGTAGAACCACACTAATCCTCTAATATATAAATATGACATGTGTAAACATAATAACAAACATCTCCTTAACATCCTTAAGCTTAATCCTATGTTCCTAAATACTTTTATCCTACACCATATCCTCATAGAGGTGTAACTCTAGCAAATCATATATGATCCTCTTCTTCCAAGTCAATATTAGCCTACATGTACTCTTCCTTCCGTCTATCATAATGGTCACGACTACTCTATCCGGTGTTATCATTTGGCTTATTTTGACATATCCAAACCATCTTAATCTTCCCTCTTATATTATCTTTTATGCTAGTTACCCCTACCCTATCTCTAAACATGTCATTTCTTACCATATCAAACCTTGTGTGCCTACACATCCACTTTGGCATTATTACATTTGTTAGGGCTGGCATAACAGGTTACACACGACATGATAAGATACAGACATGATAAATGATGTTAGGAACACAAGACGATAACTATTGTGTCCTTTTTTTAGATACGAACATGAATCTATTTAGATACATATTACACGATAAGATATGTTAACAGACAATAAAAATAACACACTTAGTGAATCAAAAATTGAAAAAAAGTCTATTAAAGTCTTAAGTTTACATAATATTTGCATGAATTCTTCACACATTTGAAATAAAAGTCCATAAAAATTCTATTTTGAAGGACACAAAGTTTAAAGAGGTAACAGGTGGAGTCCGGAGAGGCCCCAGGCAGAGGGTGGAGACTCGGTAAGTAACAATATGGCAGTCATATTCAATTGAATTTTTTGGATTATGTTATGGTCCTTAAAGTGAATGTAAACAACAATTTCATATATCATAAATGTATATATCTAATTATTTTAGATAAGTTAGAAATATAAACAAGTCTAAACGGGGGTTAACATGTCTTTAAGTTGTTAATACACGATATATCTTTATCGTGTCCTAAACGTGTTGTTTTGTTAAGATCAAACACAAAACTTTTTAATTTCAAACACGAAACTTTTTAATTTAATGTCATGTCGTGTCGTGAAAAAGTTCATGTTATAAATTTCCAGCCCTAATCTCTGCTACTTTCATCTTGCACGTGTGTGTCTTCTTGACAGCCCAACAGTCAGTTTCATATAACATCATCGATTTGATCGCAACTTTGTAGGATTTTCTTTTTAGACTTGTTGGAAAATTCTTATCATATAGTACTCGTGATACTGCCTTCTATTTGGCACTAGCTTGCTTGAATTCTATATGTAACATCACTTTCTATCTCCCCATCCCATTGGATGTACGATCCTAAGTACTTCAACTTCGTTGCAGGTTAAAACTTGTGGACTTGAACGGTGATTCGGGTGTCTTCCTCATTTCCTTATCCATTAAAGTTGCAATACAATTACCCAGTGTTAGTGCAATTGATCTTTAATCCTTTGTTTTCTAACGTCGCTCGCCATTCTTTTAACTACGCATTCAAACTTCTTTTACCTTTATTAAGTAACATGATATCGTCTGTTAAAAGAATGGATTGTAGAATTGTTGTGTGCAAAGACCTTGACTACTCATCTAGTACCACAACAAAGAAAAACAAACTTAACACGAACCCTTGGTGGAGTCTAACATTGATATAGAAGGGATGGATTTCTCCTATTGGTGCACAAACCTTGATTTAAGACCTATCATACATATTTTTTATTATGTTTATGTACTTTTGAGTGACCCCTCTACCCTTCAAGATACTCCAATTCAAATTATAACACACACTATCATATGTCTTTTCTTGGTCGATGAACGTTGTATGCTTATCCATTTTCTTATCCTTATATTTGTCTATCGCCCTTCTCATGATATGTACCACTTCTATAGTTGACATCCCTAACATGAAACTAAACTAATTTATTATCACATGAGTCTCTCTTGTAAAGCTAGTTTCTATTACCCTCTCTCATAGTTTCATAGTATGCCTTAGTAGCTCGATCCCTATGTAATTTCCACAACAAAGGAGTCTCCTTTGTTCTTATACAAAGGTACTAGGACACTAGTACTCCATTGATCCGTCATTTCACGATATTTGAAATACAGTAAAGTTCTCCTTTGTTCTTTGTTCTATGTTCTTATACAAGGTAACTAAGATAGTAGCTTGATATCTTTGTATTTTCTATGTATCAAACCTTCTAAATACGTTTATTATGTGTTATTGAAAACATTCAATTTACTACACTAATTTGTTATGATAAATTTGCACTAGTACCAATATTAAATCTCTTTGTCTTAACCTAAACCTTTTACATAAACTGCCCTATGGATCCATTTTTTACACGTTAACCATTGTTTGGAAGGTTGATAGGTACAATAATAGTAAATTAGTATGACAAATAGGATAAGTTTAATGGAATATTCATTGTTTCATATATTTTAACTATATCTTTTCTTCTTTTTTCTTCCGTAATGTGAGCCTAATTTGGTAGAGTAAATATCCCCTTCTTGTTATATGCTTTTAGCTATTTAAAGGCCTTGCCTTGTACCTTTGTAATACATAAAAAAATTAAATTCATCTGATTACCATTTTGTTTATGGTATCAGAGCAGGACCAACATACGAAACCCTATCAACCAAAACTCAGTCTTCGTACCTCTCTATTGACACCTTCATCATAAGTGACAAGCTTGTTGAAACCATATTTGCTGTTGTTGATGAAGAACTTTCAGTCACATGGTCTTCTTTTATCTTACACACCATCTTTAGAAGATTAGACTTGACCTTCAATACTTCGGCTGTTTTGACGACTTCAGAAGTTTTGGAGACTAGACCTACGAAAAAGTTTGCATCCACTGCAGTAGACTTCCGTACTTTGGAAGCATTCCTTTCTTCCGAGACCAAATTTTCTTTTGAATGCAAGTTTACACTTGTCTTCTTTCTCACTTTGGAGCTTCTGAAAGGAAAAGACTTTCCTTCCAAAGCTATCTTCTTCTTCTTCTCAGAAGTTTTCTTCTTGGTCATGTGGATAGTACTTTTGGGATTGTAGATGCAATCCTTGGAAAGATGGGAAGTACTACCATATATGATGCAATCAACTAGCTTCCTTCTTAGAGTCTTCTTTTGAGTAGAAGGCTGAGTTTGATCACTTTCCACTTCCATTTTCATCTTCACAGATGATGCAGTAGGCTTCTTATAGTGAGACTTGCTTTTGGAACTGGATGGTTCAGGCTGTATAGTAGTGGTGCACAGCTGATCAGCCTTCTTTTCTTCATGGGGATGAGTTAGACATGAACTATAAATCTCGGTACTCGAGTCCATAGTTAAGTTTTTCAGCCTTTACCACTTCAAATCTTGTAGAGATAAAGACTTTCTTCTGCTCGGAGTTGAAGGTGGCGTTGATCTCTTGAGCCTTATTTGACCTTCTTTTGGCTGCTCTGATTATGTTCTTCCTTTTGGACTTAGTCATCCTTGATTCTTTCCTCTCCTTAGGAGAAAAGTCACCCAACTTAGGATGATCTTATTCACTCACCTCAAAGTCATGCTTCATTATCTCCTCTTTATCTTTATCCTCTTATTTATTAGGGTCTATGAGGGGAAGCTCATCTTGACAAGTTCCTCACCTTGGAGATATTACTGATAGTAGAGTGTATGGAGGAGCTATCTTAGTAGATCCCAGACCTTGCTTATTCTGATTTCAAATCTTTGCATGCAAGGATGAGGATATAATATTCTTGAAGGTCTCTTCTTCAAGAACACATTTTTCTGCCCTAGTTTTGCTGATCACAAGTTTAGCCTGACATTCAGTTAACTTGGTAATGAGATATTTGATTTGAATCATGTAGTTGGTGTGTTCATGATTAAGAGTTGAAATGGTTTTCTATATATCTTCTATCATAAGTTTATAGTCATTTTCAGCTCTTTTAAAATTAGCTTTTAAGATGTTTAAGGACTCCAGGTTGAATCTTATTTCCAAGTTATAGAACCTGTATCTATTAACTTTAGCAATACATTCAGGAGTACAAAGATATTCCATTACCTTGGCTACCTCATGATCAACCATCAGCGCTTTGTTTGGAGATGCCTCTTCAACCTGAAAGCTCCAATCAAAACCTCCTTCTTCAACAACAACTGCAACTTGCTTCTTAGGCTTCACAGTCTGTGGAGCCCCATCAATGTAGTTTGGTTTGAATTGTGCTTGGCCATCATTTGTTCTTGGTGCCTTGAACTTTCTAGCAAAGTGTCCCATTAGATTACAGTTGTAACACTTCACCTTGTTTTTTATACAGTCCAAACTTTCTACTGGTTGCATTACTTGAAAACTTCCTATCTATCATCTTATAGAACTTCATGGCTCTATGAGTCAGAAGAGCCATATACTGGACTATCTCCATGTACTTCAGATCATCTGGATGGATACAGTCCAAGTCTTCAAGAGTGAAGAGAAAGTTTCCACTACTTTCATTAGTAGACACAAAGGCTTGAGAAGAGCTTGACTCTTAGAATGGGCTTCCTTGGATGTAGCTCTCGCTTGGTGTCACTAGGAAGGGGATGAAAGGAACCTTTTGTGAGTTTTCAGGAAAGCAGATAAGATAATGCTATGGTTTTCTACAACCCCTTTCAACCACATGAAGGGTTAAACTATGTTGATTGTTGGAGTTGCCATATGGATTTTGCAGGTTCATCTCCATCTGGTATCCATTGAGGATAACATACAACTCAGTGAGAGTAAGGGTTTTAAGGTTTTTTATCCCTCTTAATGAACACACAATAGTGTGTCCATTGTCTGGGAAGAGAGGACGTGAACTTTATCAGAGTGTCCCTATTCTTAGGAGTGATCAGTGAAGATTTTGTCATAGTACCAGTTTCCATATTAGCCTTGGTAAGAGCTGACATTTGAGTTGTTAAGTATTTTATGAAACCGAAGAGATTTAAGATGGTGAGATCTTACAATCAAGAGCCTGAGAAGCTCTGATACCAATTACAGGACCGTTGAAGGGAGTCAATGAAACAGTTTCACAGTAAGTGGATACTTAGAAAACTTAACAAATCAAATAGGGAACTGGGTTTTTGTTGATGATACTAAGAACACAAGTAAATATGAGACAGAACAAGAGAAAGAACAAGATAGTATTTGTTTTTCAAGAATGGTTTATATTGCTCTTAGGTTCTATTATAAGTGTTATAAAGCATAGAAATAAAGACAAGTTCTTGAGACACTTTATACTACATCCTACAGCCGGCTATAATTTGAGCCAGCTGGAAACACTAATCTAGACAACAAGATCAATGCATAGTCAAAAGGCAAATTGCCTTTTGACTTGTTACTATGACATGCCATAGCTAACATCCTAATATATTATAAAAAATATAAAAGGTACAAAAGTACAAAGTAACTGACTAATGACTTTAATCTAAAGTTGACAAAAGTATGGACTTTTTCACCAATTTATCTAAGTTGGTGAGTTTTCAGAGGTGGTAGAGGAAAGTTGTTAAACTTTTATCAAATGGTGATCAGAGAAAGCACATCTTCTCTGGCTTTGGAAGAAATCAGTCTTTGGCTTCAGAAGACTTTGTCTCTGAAGATTTGGTTATTTGGCTTCGGAAGATTTTACACTAAGCATATTTTTCCTAAGTTGTGTAAAGCTTCCAAAGTAACTTTCCTTTGTACTTCACGCATGCATGCTGAGAGCTCTTTGGTTGCATCAGCCTTTAAGTGTAGACCTTACAATCCGCTTGACAACTTTCATGTGAGATTCTTTCGGATTACTTTAATATCGTGCATATTGAGAAAGAGGAAACATAATGTCTGTTCTGCTTACAGTGTAATAAATCAGAGATCCAATCATTGATCTATTCAAATGTTATGCAATGTCTTCACCTAAAAGATCATGAGTTAAATTAGGACGAGAAAACATCATAGCAGGTGCAATCTTGGATTTCTGGAATTTATATTTGTCCAGAATACTATGAACGTTTTTCTCTTGATGAATTAGTATACCTTGTTCATCTTGTTTAACTTGTATTCCCAATAAAAATGAAATTTCCCTAAGAGAGCTCATCTCAAATTTCTTTTTCATCACAACTTCAAATTCCTTGCACAAATCTTCATTGGTAGATTCGAAGATAATATCATCAACATATATTTGGACAAGAATAATATCATCACCAGTCTTCTTTAATAACAAAGTCAGATCAATAGCACCCCTTGTATAACCATTTGCAAGTAATGTTTTAGTCAGAGTAGCTTACCAAGCACGAGATGCTTGATGTAAGCCATATAGTGCTTTGTCTAACTTATACACATAGTCAAGATGATTTAGAACTTTAAAAGTACGTGGTTGACAAACATAGGTTTCTTCTTTCATTTCGTTGTACAAGAATGCACTTTTGACATCCATCTGATACACTTTGAAGTTCTTGTATGAAGCATAAGCCAGAAAAATTCATATGGTTTCTAGTCTTGCAACCAGAGCATATACTTCTTCATAATCAAGTTCTTCGACCTGATAAAATCCTTGGACAACAAGTCTGGCCTTGTTGCGAACAATTACATCAATTTCATCCATTTTATTTTTGAATATCCATTTAGTTCCAATCGGAAACTTACCCTTTAGAAGTTCACAAGATGCCAAACATTTAGCTTCTTGAATTGCATCGGTTCGTCTTACATAACCTCAGCCTAACTGTTTTATTTTAATGCCATCTTAATGTTCTTTGGCATAATTTGACAAATAAAGCATGAATACAAGCATGTATTTATTGCACCAGATTGACTCCGAGTTCGAACACCTTATGATAATGGACCAATGATTGCTTCTGTTGGATTGTCTTTATGAATTCTTAACTGAGGAATTGTATCTTTAGATATAACTTCTTCTAAAATATACATATGACCCATAGGTTCTTCAAAAGTGTTTCCTACTTCAGGTTAATACACTATATCTTCCTCTTGATAAATATCATTATCAATAGATAAATCTTCAAACGAAACTTGAATGGTATCAATCGAATCATTTTGAGTGGAAGAGGAACTCTGATCAGAAGCATGTGGAGCTTGTTTAACAACTAGATCAGAATGAGATAATTTAGATTCAGGAATAGAATATGGAGCAGTTGTGACATTAGAAGAAGATGTTATGTCTTAAGATCTTCCTATAGTTGAAGATGACAAAGGGCCAACATCATCTGTAAAGATATCTTGAATTGATGACGACAAAGGTTGATTAGCTGTAGACACAACAGAAGATCGATTAAAATTTTCAAATAATGAACTATAATCATATACCCATGAAGGAGCAGAACCTGCATCTGTTTTGTTAGATTCATGCCAATCTATATCAAATGAATCAATTATTTGTTTAGTTCTTTTATTATAAACCTTGTAAGCAACTTTATCGGCTGAATATTCAACAAAATAACACTCATCACCTTTTTTATCAAATTTTGATTTAGAGTCAGATGTATGTAACAATGTACAACAACATCCAAATGTTTTGAAATATTTGAATTTGGGTATATGTTTGAAAAAGATTTCATAAGAAGTCATGTTTTGTTGTTTGTTAATTAAAGCATGATTCTGAACATAACATGTAGTGTTAACAGCTTCAGCCCAAAAGAAAGATAGTAATTTGGCTGCTTATGACATTGTTCTCGTAGCTTCAATCAAAGTTCTGTTTTGTCTTTCAACAACTCCATATTGTTGTCGAGTTCCGCAGAACTAAATTGTCTAACTCTCCCCTTAGAATCACAAAATTCATTTAGAGTATGATTGCAAAATTCTGTTCCATTATCACTTTAAATGCATTTGATTTTTTTGTCAGTCTGATTCTCCACTAGGGTCATGAATTTGATCAGCATATAATGAGTCTTATCTTTAGTTGCTAAAAAGAAAACCCAAGTAAATCTAGAAAAAGTCATCAGTAATAACCAAACAGTATGCAGGACATCCTAAACTCAAAACGCTTACTGGACCAAATAAATCCATGTGTAACAGTTGACGGATGGATTCAATTCTGGTATGAGTAATTAGTTTATGAGAAAGTTTATGTTGTTTGCCTTTTGAACATGACAGACAATGTTCAATAAGTTAAAATTCTTTCAATAGTAAGCCCACAACATGATTTCCTCTAACTAACTTGTTCATATTTTTGATATTCACATGGCCAAGACGGTGATGCCATACCATTTAAATCACTTTCCGAGGCTTTAGACAACAAACAAGATGCAGTTACCAATGGATGTGAACCATTCATGTCAAGTAAATATGTGTCTTTGTCTCTTGGTGTTCTTAACAAAACCCATTCATCAAGAATTACAAATCCAGGTTTTAGAATAAGACCTTCTTTATCAGTGAAATGTGTTCAATACTTTTTGTCATAAATTTGAGAGACACTTAAAAAATTATGTTTAAGTTCTTCAACAAAATTGACATATTCAAAGCTTAATACACCATTAGACACTATACCTTTAATTGAAATTTTACCTCCTTTATCACCAGCAAAAATAGCATATCCTATGTTGTAATATTTTATGTTGTTTAACAGAGGTATATTATGCCAAACACTATTGATACTTTGCATCGGTTGTTCCTGCACATATGAATGAATTCATTCATTTTTAAGAACCCAAGACATGGTTGACTTGAGTATATTGTTTTAATCAAAGTATGATAGAAACTTTAATATCATCTCTTTTATCATTGAGAGCACAATCTTTCAACAATATCAGGCTCATATTGTATTGTTTTTATTTTCCACATTTGAATTGGTTTTATCAGTTTGTAACTATTTTCTTGAAAATGGTCTGAATAGGAGTGAAAATGCTATCATCAATATGTAAAGATTTCAAATTTGAATTTTCTATATTCCAAACTATTTTGTTTTGACCATTTATTTTATCAACAAAAGGATTTGACTTATTTATGTACCTTTTGAATTTGATATTTAAAAAAAATTATTTTCTATTATTTGAAATTAAATTGTGAAATTTTTATTTACTTGTCAGTTGATATTGATGATTGCAATTTTTTAGCCTTATGATTTGTCTTTCCATAAACATAACAACGCATATTATAATACACATTTTGTTCTTGTGTCGTTTTCACAAACTGTTGATGATAACTTTCAAAGTTATCATAGAATCTGGCTTTAGTATTTCTTTGGCCTAGTGATTCCTTAACGGTCCCTCGTTTCTCTCTTTCATTAAGAGTTGTTCTATATGATCCTGAAAGATTCAAGGTAAAGTTCCTAACAGTATGATTCATTACTCGGGTTGATGAGGCATAAACTATAGTTTTAACCTTTTGAGTTGAAGGTACTGGAATAGGACCAGTGTCCGTGATACCTGATCTACAAACATCTTGTTTCATAGAGTTAGCAGTAATAGGAACTTATCTTTAAATAAAGTTGCATTTGTTTCTTCAAAGATACGATCTTCCTTATCTATGTTTCCTTTTGAAACAAATCTGTTCTTGAAATCAGTTTTCAAGTCAGAAGCTGATATTGTAACACATTTCTTTTCATTGTCTTTAAAATCTATTTTTGATTTTAATTTCGTTTGTTTATTAGACATTTTTGGACAATCTTTATGTAAGGCCCTATTCCTGGAACACTTACAGTTGAACAATCATCACATCATTACATATATAATACATAATTCATAAAATAAGCAGTGGAAGTAAGTTAACAAAAACCATTCATTTCATTAATAAATACTGTTGTTAAGCAACATAACATTGTTAAATTACCAAAGCATCGTTCATTTGCATTACAAAACAACAATATTATTATGTGTGAATGGATGTCAGTCTTGCCCTGCCGAGTAGCTTTCTCGTGTGCCATCCTCAGCAACATTACCTGCCAACTAAAAATGCATAAAAGTCAGCGTTACTGAGTTGTACTAAAATGTTTTTTTACAGTTTATATACGATAATACTCTTTCTTAACAAAATACTTTCTTTACTTTCGTACATGAGCATTCATCGTACATAAACAAGGAATAACCTTATTCATCATTCATTATCTCACGTATTCGTTCATTACGTACTTTATCATTATCTCATATAATCGTTCGTTTCGTACTTTATCATTATCTTTCACTGTTTCTAGATCCTATCAAAACTTTACCCCATCGTGGCCCAAAGCCATCATTTCAGGCACAAAGCCTCATCATTTCTCGGCACAAAGCCACTTTATGTCCGGGCATAAAGCCTCATCATTTCTACGGTAAAGTGACAAGGATCTCATTTCGTACTATGGATCAGTCACCAAGACTAATCCCCATGTGTGTGAACCCTCATGGGTTAGCCAAAATCACACGCTATAGTACAAAGAGTTGAGCTGACAACTCTCATGAGTTATGATCCTCCTTTCATTCTGCTTGCAAGCCTTTTCTTTCATTCATTCTTTATGTTCCACTTTCTATATCATTAATCTTATCTCTTTCTTTAATGATAATACTTTACGTTGATATAAGCACACCACATAAAGCCACACATCAATATATATAAGGAACATAAGAACAGAACAGAACATAACCATGCATAAAATAGGCACATATAATCCTTAAGTCAAACTAGGGCCCTAAAATTTTGATCTTTCCAAAAATCTCAGAAAAATTTCTAAGTGTTCTAGGCGTTTTAACACTATGCGGACACATGAGGCATGTTTAGGTGTTTCAGCACTATTTGGGCGCATGGACTAAACCCTTAGGCGTTTTAGCCTAATTTCTAGGCGTTTCTACTATTCATGAGCATGAGCCTATACTTAAGCGCTTGAGTAAAATGTTGGGCGCATGAGCATTATTGGGGCGCATCACCCATACACTTGGGCGTTTGGGAAAAACTTAGGCGCATGAATTACTGTTCAGGCACATGGGGTACATTAGTCATTTTTAGGCATAAAATTGGGCTCATGGGGTACTGTTTGGGCGCATCAGCCATAGTTAAACTTTCTAAGTCAATTTCCTAGGCGCATGAGCCCTATTTGGGCGCATGACAATACTTAAATTTTTCTAAGGCAAATTCCTTAGGCGCATGGGCCCTGTTTGGGCGCATGACCACTCACATACATGTTTCTAAGTTGGTTTTCAACCCCAAACATCATTTTAACCTGGTCTAAGCTTGTTACACACATTCTACACCTCAAACAAGCATTTGCAACCATAAAACATCCACATACAAACATAAATACATACGGTTATGTATGCAACCGTTGTAAAATCTTTTGTACATATTTTTTCAGCCCTAAAAGGTTGTAAAATAAGTAAAAGTTGGGGTCTAGAACTCATCTGTGACTGCTTCCAAGCACAATTTCCTCAATTCAAACACTCTTGATGTTCTAACACCTAGACACCAAGAAAATATACACCCGAACACATATAAACACATAAGAACACATAAAAATCTATTCCAAATGCTGAAACTCAGCTGAAAACCAAACATTTACAAGAAATCTTACCTTTTTGCAAATTCCTCTTCTTCTTCTCTCTCGAAAAACCGATGGAACTCTGCTCTCTCTCTCTCTCTAAAAATGTCGACTTCAGTTGGTAGGGGAGTTATGGGCGGCCACACCACCTTTTAAACATAATAATAACAAGTTTTGCATCTTGTATACTTTTACCCCTTCCACTTGTATTCATTTTAATTTCTTACAAGATACTTTTCTTTTCCATTTTCTTATTTCTTTTCTTTCTTTTATTTTTGACAAAATTTCCGGGTGTTACAAGTCCACCCCCCTTAAAGAGGTTTCGTCTCCGAAACCCTTCACTCTTCGAATAACTGTGGGTAATGTTGTCTCATCTCTTCTTCAGTCTCCTACGTAGACTCCGAACCCTTTTGGTGTTTACACTATACACACACCAGTGGAACCACTTTATTCCTCAATCTCTTCTCCTTCCGGTCGACGATCTCCACCGATTGCTCTACATAATTGATCCGTTCATCCACTTCGATATCCTCCAGTGGTACAATCATATCCTCATCAGCTAAGCACTTTCTTAGATGAGATGCATGGAATGTCGGATGAATCCCACTTAACTCATCAGGTAGCTCTAACCTATAGGCCACCTATCCTACTCGAGCAATGATTCGGAAAGGTCCTATATACCTCGGGCTCAGTTTACCTCTCTTTCTGAGCCGGATAATCTCCTTCCAAGGCAAGACCTTCAACATGACTCTATCACCTACATTGAACTAGATTAGCCTACGCCTTTTGTCAGCATACTACTTCTGTCTATCTTTTGCTGCCTTCATAAAGGATTTGATCCTTTCTAACTTTTCAGTCACAGCCTCGATCACCTCGACACCTCCTAACTCCCTCTGCCCAATGTCTCCCTAACATATGGGCGTCCTATACCTTCTACCGTATAACATTTCATAAGGAGGCATACCAATGCTGGCATGATAACTATTGTTGTATGAGAATTCAACTAACGGTAAGTGATCATCTAAACTTCCTACAAAGTCGATCACGTATGCTCGAAGCATATCCTCGAGCGTCTGAATCGTCCTTTCAGACTGACCATCTGTCTGAGGATGGTAAGCTGTGCTAATGTGTAGCCTCATCCCCATCGCATCATGAAACCTCTTCCAAAACTTGGAGGTGAAATGGGTGTCACGATCTGACATGATAGACACCGGCACACCATGACGAGCTACAATCTACTTGATGAACAGATCCTTCAGTCTCTTAGATGAATACGTCTCGCGGATCGGTAAGAAGTGAGCACTCTTGGTTAGACGATCAACTATCACCCAAATGGTATCGTACCCCTTCATCGTACGAGGTAGCTTCATTATAAAGTCCATGGTGATGTGTTCCCACTTCCACTCGGGTATATCCAACGGTTGGATCTTCCCGTATGGTTTCTGATATTCTGCCTTCACTTGCAAACAAGTAAGGCACTTGCTCACGTACTTTACTACGTCGCGCTTCATACCCGACCACCAATAATCTTTCCTCATATCCTGATACATCTTCGTGGCACCAGGATGAATCAAGTACCGAGTCTTATGAGCCTCATCCATAATCCGCCCTCGTAAGTCTCCATAACGAGGGATCCACATTCGTCCAATTCGGGTTCTAACACCGAGAGTGTTCTCATCTAATTCTATGACTAATCCTCTCACTCTTTTAGAGTTAAGGTGATCTTCTTTCAACGCCTCTTCTTGAAATTCTTTCACCTGGGCCATCACGTCAGCGATCATAACCAACTGATACGCCTTCACCCGAATCGGCTCGGGTCTCTCCTTTCAGCTAAGGGCATCAGCCACAACGTTGGCCTTACTCGGATGGTAGTGGATCTCACAGTCATAATCCTTGATGATCTCTAGCCATCTCCTCTGTCTCATGTTGAGATCCTTTTGCTCAAAGAAATACTTCAAGATCTTATGGTCGGTGAAGATGGTGCACTTCGTCCCGTATAAGTAGTGCCTCCAAATCTTCAACACAAATACCACAGCCGCTAGCTCCAAGTCATGGGTGGGATAATTGACTTCGTGGGTTTTTAGCTGTCAGGATGCGTAGGCTATTACCCTTTCATGTTGCATCAACACGTAACCCAGTCCCGAATAAGAAGCATCTGTATATACCACTAAGTCTTCACTCCCTTCGAGTAATGTCAAGACAGGAGCTTGAGTTACTCTTGTCTTTAACTCTTCAAAAGCATCCTCCTGTTTCTGAACCCATACAAACTTCTCATCCTTGCTGGTCAATTTGGTCAAAGGTGAGGCTATTTTGGAGAAGTATTGGATGAATCTCCTATAATAACCCGCCAAACTTAAGAAACTGTGAATATTAGATGATGTCTTTGGAGACTTCCATTGCATCACTACCTCGACCGTTGCAGGGTCCACCATGATTCCTTCAGCATTAACAACATGGCCCAAAAACTGAACCACACGAAACCAAAAAGCACACTTAGAGAACTTAGCGTACAACTTCTCTCTTCTAAGTGTCTCCAACACCTTGCGTATGTGCCCGACATGTTCCTCCTTACTTCTTGAATAATCAGGAGATCATCAATAAACACAATCACTGATTTATCTAACATTGGCCAACACACTCAATTCATCAAATCCATAAAGGCAGCTAGCGCGTTAGTTAGACCGAAAGACATGACGAGAAACTCGTAGTGTCCATAACGCGTGCGAAAGGCTGTCTTAGGAATATCTTGTTCCTTCACCTTTAGTTGATGGTAGCCAGATCGGAAATCTATCCTTGAGAAGCAACTGACACCTTGGAGCTGATCAAACAAGTTATCAATCCTCGGTAATGGATACCAATTCTTCACCATTAACTTATTCAAATCTCGGTAGTCGATGCACATCCACATATTATTGTCTTTCTTCTTCACGAATAAGAACGGAGCATCCCATGGAGAGATATTTGGTCGAATGAACCCTTTATCCATCAACTCCTGTAGTTGATCCATTAGTTCCTTCATCTCGGTTGGAGCTAATCAATACGGTGCTTTGGCAACGGGTTGAGCACCGGGTATCAGATAAATCTGAAACTTAATCTCGCGATCCGGTGGCACACCTTGAAAGTCCTGGGACACGTTCGGAAAGTCACATACCACTGTTACATCGGACAATTATGGTACTGACGCATACACATCTTTCACGTAGGCCAAGTAGGCACTGCATCCACGTCTCATGTACTTCCCTGCCACCGCCATCCAAATCACCTTTGGAATCATAGTGACACGATCACCGTAGACTATCACCGAACTTCCATTAGGCGCAATTAATCGAATCATCTTCTTGCAACACACGATGTTTACCTCATAGGTTGCCAATCAATCTATCCTAGTACTACATCAAATCCACCTAGGGGCATCACAAATAACTTAGTAGAAAACCTATGGCCTTCTAGTTCTATAGCACAGTCCTCTATCATATCAGTAATTCTACTATACTTACCGATAGCAGTTTCTACATCAAAAGGTTCACTGATACTTTTACTACTAACAGACAGTTTATCACAGCAAGCAGTAGAAATGAAACTCCTACTAGCACCAGAATCAAATAACACAGAGGCACAAGTTTGGTTTACTAGAAACATAACTGACACAATATCATGGTCTACTCTGGCCTCCTCTGTGGTCATCGTGAAGGCTCTAGCACTTGTCCTTTGTCCTCCTTTTTCTGGCTTCTTCTGCATCCCAGAACTCTCAGCCCATGGCTTCTTGCAGTCCCTGCTCACATGGCCTTCCTCACCATAGTTATAACACCATATAACTCCACACATCTTTGCCACATGATCGGGCTTCCCACACTTGAAGCACACATTCATTCCTAACTTGTATTCACTAGTGTGCTCCCTCCCACATTTGCCATACTTCTTCACCCTCGAGCTTGGTGACACCACCCTACGGTCATCCACCTTCACCTTTTTATAGTTTGGAGTGAAACCACCATGTCCAAACCTTTTCCCTCTCCAGTTCTTGTCACCACCATCTGTCTTCTTCACCTCAACCACCATCGACTCCTCTCTTTCATCATACAGTCTACCCGCCAGGTATACTACCGACTGAAAGGACCCAGTCGGGTAGCAATCAGATGCATGCGGATGTCAGCTAGCAATCCTTGGTTGTACTTCTTTATCTTCCTTGACACTAGCATCACCTGATTCGGCACCAACCTTGCCATCTCATTAAACTTGGTGGTGTATTGCTTGTGTCTCATGGTGTCTGCCTCCGGCTGTTAGAACACCCTCTTTATATTGTCAAGTTCCCGGTGAGGACAGAATTCCTCAATCACCAGCTTCTTCAGCTCTCCCCATCTCATCCTCCCAATGGCCCTGCTGCCCTCGGCTTGGATAATATTGTCCTGTCACACCCCGGTCTCAGGGCACTCCGGGAGTGTGACCGATTGATACACATCATTGTTCACTTTTTATTGTTTGTTTTGAAAGAAGTTTACGTGAAAGAAGTTTACGTAGCGGAAAAACATTTCACAATTTATTTCATAAAATGAAATATTCTGATGATTTATAAAAGAAAAACAACCTTTCATATATTCCTTGGGAATTAAATACCCATTATTTTACATAACATTGTTCAACGCAATGTTTACCAAATTTTCTGTCTACTGACAGATATTCAAAACTTGCCACAAGGTCTATGCCTAGGAAACTTTAGTCCTTCCAGCACTATTCTTGCTAATATGTTAATCACAGGGTTTCCATGCCTAGGATTCATAGTCCATCCAATACTAACACCTAACTAAACATATTTATTCATGTTTACCTGAAAAGGTTTGAAAATAATACATCAGCGAAAAGCTGGTGAATACATTTAATTTGACACAAAAATATTTCGGCATAAATAACGATAAACTGTTAATCATAAATTAACGGTAAGCCACACATTTAGCAGTTTATTTCAACTGGAAGTCCCCCTTCATATATACTGGTATTGGTGCTCAGGCAGTCTTACTACAGGACTCTCCGGATCTGCACTGAGTCTGAACCAGCCCTAGTATGGGATTTTCACTCATCCCCAGGATATAATTTGATCAAACATACATATACTTCTGGTCTAAAT
>BJCO01362942.1:0-15085 GCA_018326465.1 Flaveria floridana
ATCTATGATACCTTACCTCTTACAATGTAGTATTTGTATAGTAGTAAGTCCCAACATGTTATCTACGTATAACAAGCTGTAGATAGTAGTATATATAGTCACTCATTGTAACTTAGTATTCATGCTTCTGCATGAGTCTTGTAATACTTAGTTGAGAGATAATATATACAAGTATCTTGAAAACTTCTCCTGTTCCTACTTATTATATTATTATCAACTGAGTTCTTGATTCTGCAATTCATCCTTGAGTAATATCTGGTAAGTTTGAGAGAAATACTAAGTGTTGTGAACCCATATCGATCCTGTAGTTTGGCTCGACAATCTGATGATCCAATTATAGCTAACACTTGTTAAAGTTTCTAAATAATCTTTTTTATTTTTACGAAACACTTTAAAATATTTTTTATAATGTTTATTGATACATTAGGGATGCTCAAAAAGGCTCAAAGTTTTGGGCTCGTGTTCGAGACAAATTCCAAGTTAAAATGCATAGTGATCTATGTCATAATCCTGTCCAAATTTCTAGAAAATGGTCGGTTATGCCAACCAAACTTACCCATTTCAACAATATTTATAATTGGTTATCAAATAATCGATCACGTGGGAGTAGCGATGTCGACACGAATCGGATTAACAAAAACAAGCATAAAACCACGTTTACCATGATAAAAGCATGAGAGTTACTAAGAAAGTCGACAAAATGGCATCTTGTTTCTTTGCCAAAAGTCCATCGATCAACTAAACAATTGAAAATATCATTGAGCACCAATGAAACAAACTCTTCACAAGGCCACTCGAATGCTCGTTCCTAAATCAATGTTAACAACACCGACGACGAGCTTGATTTTGATCTCCCTGAAGAAATGGTTCACCCGATCGATAAGGTAAGGCAAAGGTTAAAGGTTGATCCTCATTATCTACCTCGACTGTTGGAATTAACAAGACGATAAATTGAATCTTTTCAAATCACATTCACAACCAACTGAATATCTTATTGTACATGTTTAGAGACCAAGTTTATCAAAAGAAGAAAAATAATAGAAGATGAAGTCAACAAAGCAAAGTTAAATTCAAGACAAAATAATAATCAAAATTAGGGTTTATGGTGTAATACTCCCTAGAATAGTATAAATAGAAACCCATTAGTTCATTTATTAGTGTGTTTCTCATGGTGTAAATCACCACCTAAGGAGAAATTCTCCTTTGGGTGGGCTTGATCTTAATTTTTGTTGTATGAAGATCCTTAACATCAATGAGTTCATCTTACTTTCATCATTTACTTCTTCTGTTATTTGATTTACACACATTCACCCATAGCAATTTTGACATTAAGGTCTTGAACATAGTAAATAATAAGATCCAAGCTCAATGAATCTGAAATATTGATTAAATAAAGCTGTTGGTTGTTGGATTCATCAATTGATTCAGATCTAATTTTAATTTTATGATGTCAAAAACAAAGAAGAAAAGAAGAAAAATGAAGAACAAGACGATGTTCATCAATAAAAAACCCATGTGTTCATTAGTAAAATTCAAGAAGAAATCAACAAATCTATTCAAATTTGGTATAATTTGAGAATGATTAATCAGTTTTCTGATTATCATCATAAAATCTGATGCAATTGGATAGATCAAAATCAAAAGAGAAATAGAAAAAATAGAAATGTGCGTGCACTGTTCATCGAGATGAATTAAAGTCAAGTAATCAATAATGTCGGTGTAACTGATTATGGTGAAATCGGTACCATACATGATTCACAAATCATTTTCCCATGAAATCAAAACCGTTTTCATGATCTGAATTATTCAGAATAAAAAATCAGATTAACAACTTCATAATACTGACATTTGTATTTGTTCAAGATTCATCAAATGTGAAATGTGGCTGAAACTTCATTAAATGTGAATGTTTTTTTTGTTTGATGAACGCAACTGCTTAAAGACAAACAACCATGGTAATACTCATTGAAATGCGGTCGTGCATGAGTGAACTAATGCGGCAGATTCAAGTGAGACAACAAACAAATGCGAACGTAATTGTACAAACAAATGGTGTTAATGCATGTGAACTTTTAATGCAGCTGACATTCAAACAAATGCAGATGCATTGAAACATGCATGTTCTCACACAAATGTGGATGCTAATTCATCCAAATGGATGTGAAATGTGCATTCTTATATGGTAAGATTGATGAAGAAGTTTATGTTTCTCAACCTCCAGGCTTTGAAGATCCGGACTATCCTCACAGAGTATACAAGCTTGACAAAGCCTTATATGGTCTTCATCAGACACCAAGGAAGTGGTATGAGACTCTCTCATCCTTCCTGCTGAAGCATGGATACAAAAGAGGAACAATAGATCAGGCTCTCTTCCTCAAACATGAACATCAATATCTCTTGGTAGTGCAAATATATGTAGGATGACATTATATTTGGATCAACAAACAAGAGATTGTGTGAAGAGTTTGAATCATTGATAAAATCTGAGTTTCAGATGAGTTCTATGGGAGAGCTAACATTCTTTCTTGGCCTGCAAGTTCATCAAAAACCAGATGGTATTTTTATCAATCAAGGGAAGTATATTCTTCAAATACTGAAGAAATACTCTCTTGCTGATACATCTTCATGCAAAACACCAGCATCAACCATTGATAAAATTATACCTTATCCTAAAGGGAAGTCTGTAGATCAAAGACTACATAGATCAATGATAGGATCATTAATGTACTTAACTGCAAGCAAACCTGACATTATGTTTGCTGTTTGTGTTTGTGCTAGGTACCAAGTAGATCCAAAGAAATCACATATGAATGCTGTGAAGAGGATATTCAGATATCTTAAAAGTGAAGCCAGCTCTTGGCCTTTGGTATCCCAAAGAAGGAGAATTCAATCTGTACTCCTATTCAGACTGTGACTTTGGAGGATGTAATAATAACAGAAAATCCACAACCGGTGGATGTCAGTTCATAGGACAAAGGATTGTTTCTTGGTAGTGGAAGAAACAAACAAATGTCTTAGTATCCATAGCTGAAGCTGAGTACATAGCTGCTTCAGCTGGTTGCTCTGAAGTTTTATGGTTGCAAAACCAGTTACTTGATTATGGGTACAATTTTCTTTAAACACCAATACATATAGATAACTCAGCTGCTATGTTTATCACTGCTAATCCAGTGCAACATAGTAAAACAAAACACATAGAGATAAGATACCATTTTCTAAGAGATTGCTCTGAAAAGGGTTTGATCAAGTTGATCAAAGTGGATACCAACAATCAGCTTGCTGATTTATTCACTAAAACCTTTGATTCAGTAAGATCTAATTTCTTTATTGATTCATTAGGCATGATCAACTTATATTAATTTTCTCTAAATTATTAAGGAAAGCTTGATCTATTCACCATGAAAAAGCCAAAAACATACATAACATCAATAAAAATACAAAAATAATGTCTTGAATAAAATTTTGTTTTGTTTATAGCCTTTGTATATATAGGAAATGATAGTACACTATCACTTTGTCTACTCTCCTACCTCTAATCTTACTTAAAGTCTGATCAGATGTGCCTTGATATGTAAGTAGGTTCAGCTTGAGTAGAACTTAGACAAATGCATGCCAAATTTAATGTCTAGATGACTGATTATGAGATTTTCCACTTTGAGGAGCAAGCGAGTCTTATCCTGAGGTGATTAACTTACTCACCCAAACACACTATGTACTGACTTCTTATAATTTCAATCTTTGCAATTCATTTTCCCACTGTTTTGAGTGAGCACGTAAAGACCTGGTGCCCAAGGATGATCATATATCAAGCTCTAAAAGAATCCAAAGTGATCACCTATATATTAATTTCAAGAGCTTACACAACAATGTGCATTAATAAGATTTCATAGAAATCTTAAAATAGAACTTATACTTAAAGGTACATGGTTTAAGTGTGAAAAAGTTATAAGATGACTCACTAACGGAGGACAACCTCTAATATGACTTGAATGTGGATCCCATATCAGTCTATCACTAATCAAGCTTAAAACATGATAAACAGCATGCCTAGTTGAACATATGCTCTTGTTTGAATTTAAGGGGATCAACATACTTTCAATCAGTACTAGATCATTGTCTACTTCACTTTAAGCTAAAACCATCAGAAGGTAACTTAGTGTCATAGTATGATCCTATTCTCAAAGGTTGTATGTATCTTTAAGTTATGATAATTCTTGTTATTTAACATAGTATGGTGAGATCATTGCTTTTCATGCTCCTTTCTAATTAAATTTATGTTAATAATTCATTATTCAGCACAAATTTAGGGGGAGTAGTAATAATCAGCATGAAAACTAAGTTGAACTAACATATGGAAGGAAATTGAATCATGAACAACTACTTTCACTGTTGGATATCTGACTTGAGAAAATCTTTGCACGATTGTCAATGGAACAAGTCAACAATGGTCCAAAAGCAACAGATGATCTAATATCATATTAGAATCATACATCAAAAAGGGATAAATTTTTATCCTTCAGAAGAAGTTACAATGCAATATTGCCTTTCAGCAGATGCTACAGTGTAAAAGATCAATCAAGTTAAAATGTGAGACATCCGTAGATTGGTAGCCTATGGATGTGAATGTTTTAGTAAAGTATAATTTATTTCCTTAGATTGATAACATATGGAAATACAAATTATACTTCCGTAGTTCTTCAGGAATTAATAAGTCATCTGTAGATCTCCTTCGGAAGATTTATTTTCCATTGGAAGATATTATTTTCCTTCGGAAGATGACTTCATGCGGAAGCTCTAAGCATCTGCGGAAGCTTTAAGTTACTACAGAAGATACATTATCTGCAGAAACAAAAGTTACCACAGAAGTGTTGAGGGTCCCACAATATTAAAAGGCCATTAATTATTTTTATGAAAAAGTGCATAAAAGATACCTTGGACTTGTCATTTTCATTTACTTTTCTCAGAACACTTTTGACCTAGAAAAACCGTTTGTCAAAATCCTCAAACCCTTTTTCCGCCGATACTCAAATTACCACTCAAAAACAATAATTCAGTTCTTAAACTTCAGTTCATCATACAAACATCTTCAGCAAGGTAAATCACTGTTTATCAACTCAATATTGCTGAAATGTTATCGAAACTCTTGAACTTCCTAAAACCTAAAAATTTATGATATCATGCCTAAATACTTAAATCATTATTTTATGATGTTATTGTGTATTGCAGATGGAAAATTGATTCGCAAAGGAGCACAATGTATTTGTGTTCCTAAATCCGGATGACCCTGTTACCAAAGGATATACAGAGATCATACGATATCTAAGGCGTTCGAGGATATACTATGCATTATCTGCTGACCTAATAATCTATCAAACACATATGATAGATTTCTGGAACACTATAAGAGTAGCTGAAGAAAATGGTGAAAAAGTTATCTACGCATCGATCAGGCATAAAGTTATGAGAGTGGATGAACAGATTATAAAGAGGGTGTTGGAGCTGGGTTAGGTCACCCTGATGTATTCGACCATGAATACATTCAGAAGGTGTTTGACTTATAGGATACAACGGAGATTATAAGAATGGTGAGATCAAGAAGGGGAGACTGTGCAAGCCCTACAGATTCCTGTGTCACACATATCTGAAATGTATATCAAATAGGAAGTCTGGTGTGGATAGATTCTCAAGACACATCTCCTCTGGAATCATTGGATTATTTGAATGAAGAACGTACAACTACTTTAAGTACATTCTTGGATGCTTATGTGATAAAGTCGAGGTACAAGAGGCTGATAAGATGTACATGTTCCCAAGATTTCTTCAGCTGATTATCAATGACTCCCTACCACACATAGAGAGGGAAGGTGATATGTTTGTTCAAACATATTTGGGACGATCTGTATTGAACAAGATCAGTGGTAGATATGAAGGGGAGGAAATGGAAATGTTCCCTCATATTGTGGATGCAAATGCTGAAATACCACAATAGTTAGTGGTCATAGAAGAAGAAGAACAAGCTGAAGAATCTCCTGCTAAAACTGAGCAAGGTTCACATTCACCTCCTCAATCTGCTATGATTAATCAACCCTCATCACCATGGCTCAACAAGCTTCTCCACCTGAACAACAACCATCTGCATAACCTCAACACATACAAACCATCTCTCTAAATCAATCCCAACCATCCTCTCCCAAATCACAAATATCCACCAACTCCACTCAGTCAGAAAATCTCTCTCCCATACTACCATCACCCCACCAAGAACAACCTCAAAGCTTAATCTCACCTGTGATTGAAGCCAACCCAGCTTCTGGGAGTAACACTCCTACTGAACTAGTGATTGGAGAAGAAGAGGTTGATGAAGCATAGGGTGAAGCCACTAAAGAAGTGCATTTAGAGGCTTAGAATGAGGAAGAACAGAAGGTAGACCAGGTTGTACATCATGATAAGCCTAAGAATGAAGAAGAAGATCAGTTTATTGACATCATTGCTTATCATGAAGATGACCTTGATGATGAAGATATTGATGTCAGTAAAATTTTCCTTGTAGCAAAATACAACAAATTGACCATCAAATCCAACAAGAGAAAGGAGAAACTGAGGAAGGTGGAGGAGGAAATAAAGGAAAAGGATGCCATCTTAACTCTGCATGAAGGGTCTATCAGAAGATTGAGAGATGATGCTCAAACTGATCATGAAGTGATAGATGCCTTGAATGGTCTAGTAAGAGAGTTGAAAGAGGAATCGGAAAAAGAGAAAACAGAGAAGGAACAAATTGTCTTAGAGATGAACAATGCACAAACCACCATCTCTAAGCTATCTGAATGCCTTACAGGTAAAGATGATGAAATTGAGAGATTGAGAAAGACACTTAATGAGCTTGAAGCTGCATAATTTTCTCAAATTATACTACATGCTGACAAATCCTCGTCTAGGGCTGTTTAACTAATCATCAGGTCCTACTTATCTTGTTTCGCATTCTCTGGAAACATCTTCATCAATTCCTTCCTCCTTTCATAGACATTTGTATTCTTAGCCATAGATTTTATTTCTTGAGGTTTCAGCATTCTCGTCCTCTTTGTAATCTCTAAATATTGAGGATTATCTGTATCAAGTACAATCACCTTGTTTGTTTGTGCTACTGTCTCTTGGAAGCTCCTCACCAAATTCCTTAGTGACTCAGAATGAAGTCTCTTCCAAGGATAGTTACGTGCTTGCAACCATGATCTTAAAGCATGAATACTCATATTTTCATGATCAGGATGGTGCAACTCAGATGTAGGCATATCCTCAACATTTATACTCTCTTGTAATGGATTCCACTCTCCATGTTCAACTATAATCTCATTTGAATTTACTGGAGCAACAAACTCAGTAGTAATACATTTCTCATATTCTTCATTAATCTGAGAAACCGTCAAACCATCAAGAAAAACTCTATTATACTTCATTCTCACCAAGTAATTATACCTCTCTTCAAAATCAATAGGTACATCATCTTGAGTTGTCTCAGTTGGTGAAAAAGTTGGCTCAAAGTTAGCTTCTACAATATCCTCATCTTCAAGTACTTCATCATACCAATCGTCACCAAATTCATCTTCTATGTCATCAAGAGCTCCAATCTTCTCGTGAACATATTACTCTTCTTTTTCTTGACTATCACCAGTCTTTTAAGTTTTAGATGATGGTTAAGATAAAACTAAAACATCTACATCATCAATCTTTCTTTTTCCTTTATCAACTTCAGGAATCTTTTCAATATCAATTGGATTTATCTCAGAAACAATCACAATCTTTGGAGAATCAGACTTTTGGTTTTCTTTCATTTTTTCTAACTCCTTTTTCATGATTTCATTTTCTTCTTTCAACTTGTTAAACTTTTCTTCCATTAAGTCATAATCTCTCATCATCACTTCAAATGTCTTTACATTTTCCTCCTTATCTTTTACAAGTTCAGCAATTTCATCATCTTTCTTTTGAATTACCTCTTTTAACTTCTCATTTCTTCTTTTAGATCAGTAATGATATTTTCTTAAGCAATATTAGTTTCTTTCAAAGTATCAATCACATCCACATCTAGTACATCTTCTGTTTGTACAAACACATTGTGTGCTGTAATAACATGAGTTTCTTTAGCTTTAATTGGAGTGGAACTTTGGAAGATAGGCTCATTCATCATAGCATCAATAAAATCAAATCCAAAATCCTGATTTTGATCATGTTCTTCATTTACATTAGAGTCTAACACGTTCTCAACATGAGTTTCTTCATTAACTCCTTCATCATGATCAATACCAGTAGTAGTTCCTTCATCAACATCATTTCTTTCTTTAGCATGATCAGAAATAGTTTTCTCATTACTCTCCGATTGATGTGCCTCAACTGCATCATCATCATCATCATCATTATCATCATCACTACTTGATGAACTTTCATCATTATCATCATTATCTTCATTTTCATCATCATCTCCTTCATTTTCATCATCATCAGGATGTACTTGAGGAGTTTCATCAATAAGATCAGCTGGATCCACTGGTTCACCTTCAGTCAAATGAAAGTGATCTATATTGATATCTACTTCATCTCTTGCAACATTCCTCATGTAATCAAACATAGGTACATTCTGAGCACCTGTAATCATGGCCAACCTCTTGTAAGATATCTCAGTCATGTGCTCAAGTTCTAAGATTTCTCCCCCAACACCATAAGAATGGAAATCTGGGTATTCTTCATTAATGATCGTCTATAAGAATCTTGGATACATTAGGTATTTGTTCCTGATACCTTTCTCCAAGTTGAATATAAACCGATTCAAAATCCATTTGGCCATGTTGTATTTTCTGTTAGTAGCAAGTGCAACAATAGGAGATGCAATGTCTACAGGGAAAGAATTCCATCCCACACTCCTCTTAGACATACAGTGCTGGAATATGTAACACAATAACTTCCAGTGGTTGTAGACTCTTGCTCTAAAGAATTTCTTCTTTGGAAAGTGATCAGGATAACCCATTTTCATGACTGTCTCTCTACATTCATTGAATGTCAGTTCTGATAAATCTTCTGGATCATTTTGTCCTAATCTTAAGGCAGTTTTGATAGAATCTTCTGAAACTTCTTTCATTCTATCATTGGTAACAAAACCTCTCAACACTTTTCTTCCTTCATCATTTACTTCAATAGATGTTGTGTTCCAGAACTTCTTGATTAATCTGGAATAGATCAATGGTTGGTAACACATAGAATATACATACTTAGTCCTTAGTAAAAGTCTGATCATTTCTTCATAACTGACAGCATCTTGTACATCCTCATTAAGTAATGCTGCAACGTTGTGCTTTGGCTCAAACTTTAAATCATTCATCTGCACAAATGAAAACAAGAACTTTAGTCAATTTGATTTTTAAACACTTTGAATTTAATAGATGTTGATTGGAATTTAAAAAAATATTATGTTTTAAAAGTTTTGTTTTAATCTGACTTGTACTTAGAAAATTTTCTAAGTATTTATGTACTCTGTTCAAGAACATAATACATGCGAGTTAGTGTTTCTATGATTTAAAACACAACAATTATATAAATTTTATCAAACATATTAAACAATTGAATTTTTTATGAAATTTTATTTTTATTAAAAAAAATCAAAAATCCTGATTGTTCATCTTCATTCCTTCGACAGATGAACTATCATCATCGAACCAATGTTTATGAAGTTCAATGTTTTATATATCAAATTGCTCGAAATCAAATCTACATCAACATTCTATCATCAATTTCAGTTCTTAGTTCTCATTCATTTCACAAATTTCAGATTATCATTCGACTTAGGGTTCATACGCCTAAATAGCTATGAAACGCCCAATCAAATGTGAATCAAATTCTTGAAATAGTGTAGATTTGATTATGAACTTACGTTTATAATCTGATAAACATACTATCGATCGTAATATTATAGAACAAACAATCAAACTAAGGGAAAAAAAGGTAACCGAGAGTCGAGAGAGTGAGTTCAGGGGATTTGAAGTGAATGAAAGAATGAAAAACACGAAGTGTTGTATTTATGCTAAGTAAAAACTTTAGGCGCATGAGCACTGTTGTGCGCATGGAGTTGAATTTTTCACTAAGTTTTTAGGCGCATGAGCACTGTTTGTGCGCATGAGGTTAGGCGCATGAGCACTGTTCACCCGCCTAAGCACTGTGTAGGCACTACTTGTAAGGCCCTGATCCTAGGAAACCTCATAGTTGGTCATTCACAGCAAAAGATAGATTTAAAACATTCATTTAAATATATATTACAGCGGAAAATTATAGAAAATTTCAATCCATTACAACATAACTAAATTTAAAACATTAACATTGTCTTTAAGCATCGAATAGTCTTTAAAAATCCTCTTAATATTCGTCTTCATCAGGGATGTCAGTCTTCAGATGCCAAGAAGCTTTAGATCCATGCTCCCATCCCATAAGCCCTAAATCTCACCTGTCAACTAATATGCATAAAAAGTCAGCTTCGATGAGTAAATTCTAGGTTTACTTCATTAAATAACTTTTGTAAGATGTATTAGCTTTAACATCTGAAAATACTCATCATCTATCAGAACATTGATATACATAGATTATTGCTTTATCAATACTGTACCATTAATTATTAACTATTACTCTTCTTTATCGGTCAATTCTCAGTTACTGTCGGTTCCTATGATCAACATAGGACTTTACTGACATGCCAATTCAGGTCTTACAGTCGTACCCAAACAAGCCATTATTGTCATGCCAATCCAGGCCTTACTGACCTACCTGTTCGAGCCTTTACTTTACTGTCATGAGGGTACAACAAATGCAACCCTCCTCTGTCATTTGCTTGTAAGGCTTTACTTTATCAAGGTACACATTATGGGCCCAATAATAGTTCTTTAAGTTTCACTTTCATCTTTAGTTTTTACATACACTTTACACATAATAAGAAGTAAAAATCTTAGGTTTACTATGCATAATAGCCTTAAAAACATGAAAAAACTTGTAAATAAGGGGATCTAGAACTCACCTTATCGTTAAGTAAGCCTGCGTCTAAGCTACTTAGCCTATGTTCGGGTCACACCGTCTTCATAATAATTAACACAAAAATAGGTCATTCTGTACACAGTTTCGCCAGCAATTTCGCTGGTAATTTCGCTAGTTTCGCTGCCAGTTTCGCCCAGCAGTTTCGCTACCAGTTTCTCCCAGCATTT
Organism: Flaveria floridana; assembly: GCA_018326465.1. Classification (NCBI taxonomy): domain Eukaryota; kingdom Viridiplantae; phylum Streptophyta; class Magnoliopsida; order Asterales; family Asteraceae; genus Flaveria; species Flaveria floridana. Next base: position 11,229 of record BJCO01362942.1, read on the forward strand.
TCTTGGCCAGTTTCGTACTGCAGTTTCACTGCCAGTAGCGCCTAACTTTCGTTGGAATTTCCTAGTTTCGCAATATCTACGGGTCAACCTAAGCACTAGCGAAGTTACCAGCGAAACTATAGTTTCACTGAAACTTTCTTAGTTTTGCTAGATGAGCCCTTAGTTTCGCTGGATGAGCCCTTAGTTTCGCTGGATGAGCCCTTAGTTTTGCTGGATGAGCCCACAGTTTCACTGATCGGGCTCACAGTTTTGCAAGATGAATAAAAATGACGAACCAGCCCGTTTTTAACCCAAAATCTTAACTTTTTACGTCCAAATTATTGGTTTACCATCATGAAACCATATCTAACCTTTTGACATGTTTTCATACATAAAAATTTAACCTTTATGTGATTCTTTGAAACTTTTGAACCCAAAACCCTAGAAATCCGTATATGTTCTAAAGGGATGTTTGGAGGATGATTCTTACCTTGACTTCTTGCTCTTTCCTTGCTACTTTCGTGCACCAACACCAGATCTTCAATCTTCAAAGCAACCAAGCTCCAAATCCTCCAAAATCTTCACACTCTCTCTACTCTCTCTCTAGGGTTGGTTTCTTGAGTTGCAAGTGTGAGGGAAATGGTTGATGAGGGTTTGTTTAAGGGCTGATTATGGGCCCTTAAACACACCTAACACTTAGCCCATGGATTAATTTGGCTAAAATCCGTAATAATAATTTTCTTTCCCCCTTTTTATTTATTATTATTATTTTTATTCCCAACTTAATCCATTATTACTATTTTGCTTGCTTAGTCATTCGGGGCGTTACAAGTCTCCCCCCTTATTTAGGTTTTCTCCTCGAAACCTGTCTAATCGTTGAACAGATCGGCGTATTGTTGCCTCATTTCCTCCTCGGATTCCAAGGCGGCATCTGACCCCTTTCGATGTCTCCATTGTACCTTTCCTTATCGAATCTCCTTGTTTCTTAACTACTTCACCTTTCTGTCCAAAATAGCGACCGACAGCTCCATATAGTTTAGCTTTTGATCTACTTCAATATCATCTAGAGGCATAACCATCCCGTCATCAGCCAAACACTTCCGTAGGTGCGACACATGAAAGGTAGGGTGAATCCCACTTAACCCTTCTGGAAGGTCCAGCCTGTATACTACATCTCCAACTCAAGCTAGTATCTTAAATGGTCCAATAAACCTGGGTCTTAGTTTCCCCCTCTTCCTTAATCGGATAACTCCCTTCCATGGCGACACTTTTAACATTAGTTTTTGACTCACACTAAATTCTATTAGTCTCCTTCTTTTATCGGCATATGACTTTTGTCTATCCTTTACAGCCTTCATATACGCCTTGATTTTCTTCAACTTTTCCGTTGTGGCTTCCACTACTTCTAAGCTAACCAGTTCCTTTTGTCCGACGTCACCCCAACAAACCGGGGTGCTACATCGTCTCCCGTACAACATCTCATAAGGAGGCATTTTAATACTAGTATGATAGCTATTATTGTACGAGAATTCTGCTAATGGTAGGTGGTTGTCCCAGTTACCATCGAAGTCCATGACACATGCGTAGCATGTTTTCCAGGGTCTGTATCGTCCTTTCGGATTAACCATCAGTCTGCGGGTGGTAAGCGGTACTGATGTGCAACCTTGTCCCCATCTCTTCGTTAAATCTCCTCTAGAATTTAGATGTAAACCGCGTGTCCCTATCTGACACAATCGATACAGGCATACCATGCCATGCCATTACCTTTCTGATGAACAACTCTGCGAGCTTCTCTGAACTGATTGCTTCCTTGATGGGTAAGAAATGAGCACTCTTAGTCAACCTGTCTACTATTACTTAAATTGCATCATTACCCTTGGTTGTATGCGGTAACTTAGTAATAAAATCTATGGTAATATGTTCCCACTTCCATTCTGGCACCTCCAACGGTTGAACATACCCGTAAGGTATTTGGCGCTCAGCCTTCACTTGTAGGCACATTAGGCTTTTATTTACATATGCAGCCACATTTCTTTTCTACCCAAGCCACTAATAATCTTTCTTCAAGTCATGGTACATTTTATTTGCTCCTGGGTGTATTGAGTAGCGAGTCTTGTGTGCTTCATCAAAAATTTTCTCTCGTAAATCTCCATACCTCGGAATACATATCCTACCATAAATGGCCTTCACACCCAATGTGTTATCAAATAGATCATCAGCCCTTCCCACCATCCGTTCTTTCTTAATTTGGTGTTCTTTCAAGGCTTCCACCTGAGCTTCGCTTATCAATTTCATAACATCTAGGGTTACTACCAGTTGGCACGCCTTCACTCAGATTGGTTCATATCCTTCTTTTCGACTCAGGGCATCGGCTACCACATTTGCTTTACCCGGGTGGTAATGCATTTCATAGTCGTAATCCTTTATCAACTCCAACCACCTCCTCTGTCTCATATTTAGATCTTTCTGCTCAATGAAATATTTCAGTCTTTTATGATCGGTAAATATAGTGCACTTAGTTCCATACAAATAATGTCTCCATATCTTCAATGCGAACACCACTGCTTCAAGTTCCAAATCGTGAACAGGGTAATTAACCTCGGTGTCCTTTAGCTGTCTGGATGCGTAAGCTATAACCTTTCCTCTCTGTATCAACCCATAGCCTAACCCACAGTAAGAGGCATCAGAGTATACCGTTAGGTCTTCATCTCCCTCTAGTAGGATTAGCACAGGCGCTTTGGTTAATCTATCCTTCATTTCCTGAAACGCATCTTCCTGATCTTTTCCCCAGTCGAACACTACGTTCTTCCTTGTTAACCTTGTTAATGGGGAAGCTATCTTTAAGAAATCCTTGATGAACCTTCTATAATAGCCATCCAATCCCAAGAAACTACGGATTTCGGATGGCGTCCTTGGGGATTTCCATTGCATAACTACTTCAACTTTTGCTGGATCAACCATAACCCCTTCAGAATTTATAACGTGCCCTAAAAACTGCACCTCATGTAGCAAGAATGCACAGTTAGAGAACTTCGCATACAGTTTCTCCTTTCGTAATGTTTCTAACACCTCCTTGATATGACAAGCGTGGTCTCCTTCATTCTTTGAGTATATTAAGATATTATCGATTAAGACTATTACTGATCTGTCCAACATCGGTCGACACACGCGATTCATTAAGTCCATAAACGCCGCAGGAGCATTGGTTAATGTGACACCCGGTCCCAAGGTCACTATTCTAAACCCTAATTTAATTGCATCATTTCCTATCTTATAAGTACTAATAATAGAAACAATTTAATTATATCAATAATGTTAGAATCACCATTTGTTATTTGATCCATTTTATGATTTTATGTGTTTTTTATGAGTTTTAGTTATTTCATGCCTTAACTTTTAGAAACTTAGTGCCCGGGAATATGAATTAGTCACCCTAAGTAGAAATTACTTAGTCTTAATTGAAAGATATAAAATGTGCACACACACACACATACTTGTAATTTTCGGACCTAGCATGCATAATCATGCATTAGACTTATCAACTAACAATATTTTTAATAACTAACAATTTTACACTACAATACAAAATAATACTACTAAACATTTTAATAGATTAAAAATTAAATGAAAATCCCCCACTACATGCCAAAATCGGCCGCCCCCCTCTCCTCTACTCCCGTCTCTTCTACACCACCTACAAACCTACCACTCCCTTCTCATGCATTCTAATTGCAAGACACTCCACCCTCACATCTCTCCCTCTATTCTCTCGGATTCTCTCCCGCTGAGAACACACACACACACACACACACACACACACACACTCTTTTCTTCTCCATTTTCAGCTCCTAACCAAGAACAACATCATCAACATCATC
>BJCO01362943.1:2600-16503 GCA_018326465.1 Flaveria floridana
ATTCAATCACCTGGTTCAGTCGTGCGATTGGCCCATTCGCATGGTCCAGTCGTGCGACTGAATCAGGATACTTAGTTAAACACATTCTTGAACCTTTAATGATTCAGAACTATGTCTAACAACTGTAAACCTATATAACATTATCATATATGGGTGTAACAATAAGGAATATGAATAGATATAACATTAAACAACCAACAAACATATATAGAAGAGATTCTCATTATATTGATCAAACGTTACATAAGTGTTACAAGAAAAGAAAGTCTATTACATTTAAGCTCACTAGACTAGAACTGGGGACATGTGTACCAACAAAGATGATAATGTTTCATACCACTTTCTTGGTGCCTGATGAATCCCATACAAAGCTTTGTCTAGCTTGTAGACTCTATGTGGGTAGTCAGGATCCTCAAAGCCAGGGGGTTGAGCCACATAGACTTCATTAATTTTTCCATAAAGGAAAGCACATTTGACATCCATTTGATACACTGTGAACTTCTTGTATGAAGCATAAACTAGAAATACTCTAATTGCTTCAATTCTTGCAACAGGAGCAAAAACTTCATCATAGTCTATTTTTTCTTCTTGAGTATATCTGTCACATCCCGGCAGAAGCGTGAAGCGATTTGGGTGTGACTTGTGTTCAGAACGCATTTAATTATAAGGAATCAAATTACAAACAATATTAACACATAAAACACATAACTTGATTATATAACATAAGTTAGGATTACATCATTAACTTTAGATAGTCAAAATTTGATATAATCCTATTACAACTTTTATTTAGCTACAACATCTTCAAATGCGATAGAAATGAGCGTCCACCACAACACTGCCATCGTAGATGTTGACAGTTAGATTCACACAAACCCCTCCAACGACTTCACCCCAGCCAATGTACACATCAAAAGAGAAATCAACATTGTTAGTCATTTTCACCTGAAAAAGCATACTCAAAACAGTCAACATAAAGTTGGTAAGATCATAGGTTTATTTTCTAGACAAAATATTTTATTGATGCACCAATTACAACCAAACCTGCTCACACACATAATTCATACTGTCACGAAATAATTCACAAAATCAGATAATATAGCATCACAATACTCATTCTATTGGTGCAGGAAATATATAAATAGCATCACAACACTCATCCTGTTGGTGCAAAATATTCTCCTAAGTAGCGCTACCTATATTATCCAACAGTTCCACATCCGAATTAATGGTTGTATCACAAATGACAGTATATCTCAAAATAGTTTTAAAATAATGCATCAAACATAAATAGTATGCTTTTTCCCCTAAAAAACTTTATAAACACCAAAATGGGGCTATGAGTCTCACCTTTAATCCAAATTGTAACCTATAAAAATAAATTTTATAAGTTAGATATAAAAATTTCTTTAAAATTTTCAGAACCTCAGATGATAATAATTACTAAAATTTTAGTAGCAATATTATTAGATAATATTACCATAAAATTTCCAACTTCCATTTTATTATAAATAAATTGTTATAATTATTACAAAGTATTTATAAATCCCTACAAATAGTTACTGTCGTCCATAAATTGTCAAATTTTTACATAATATTAACCAAACAAATTAGAATATTTCATAAATTTATTGAGGTCTAACTCACAGTAGATTTATTTCTGTAATTTTTATAATAATCTCAAAATTTAGTAAACATAGCTATACAACTCCAAAAATTATAAAATTTATACATTCTATTGAGTTAGATTTATCATAGCTTCTTTGAATTTCTAAATATTTAATACACTGTTTAAGTATTTCTTTTGATTTTTCCTTTACAGATCGCATAAAAATTCATATCTCAATCATATCAAAGAAATAAATTACAAAATAATTCCTGAAGATTATATGTTATATGAGAATCATTGTGTGATTTTTCCAGAATTTTTTAGAATTTATTTCTATTATTTGAGAATTTTCTTTATCTTAAATAATTTGTATAAATTATTTTTCATATTATATTTTTACTAAAATTTACAGAATGATAAGTCAATATTTTTCTATCAATTTTCCAATGTTTATTCCCATAATCAGAGTCATTTAAATAATAAACCTTTTTATCAAGATTAAACTCCTTTATTTGTATTAAATCCTAAATGTTTTAACTTATTGTTTTTAAACCCTTTTTGTACCGATTTTTGATGAAAATCATGTGTTCATAAGTGTTTGTAAAGAACCTTGATGATTTTAGCTAATGAGTTAATCATATGTGTTTAAACACATATATATGATTTGTTAGTTATAGTTTTTGAGGATTATACCTTGTTTATTTAAGAAAAATGGTGGATTAGCTTCGGGAATTCTTGATGTTTTGAGTCTCTAAACGAAGGTTCTTGATCTCTTGTATCACAAACCTTGGAAGATGATGATTTTATGAAGCTTGGATGTTGTTGCTTGCTTAAAAACCGAGAGGTGTGAGGGTGTTGGTGGTTTGATGATGGTTGTATGAGAGCCAAGGGAGAGAGTGGATGGTGGTAGTATACGGTTATGGTGGTGCTCGAAGGTGATGGTGGTGACAGAGGGAAATAGTGATGGTATGTGTTTAAGTTGGTAGAAACTGAGAGTTAGAGATAGTGGAGTTAGTATTTGGTTGTTTTGTGTTTGAAATGGTAGAGATCGAGAGCTTTATGGTGCAATAGGTCGGCTGCCTTTAATAGGTATAATCATGAGGCTTCCTAGCCTTGATGAGTAAGCTATGCATAGGTACCATAGGTGTCCAACAAGGAGATAAGCTAAGTGTTTGGATGGTTAGGTGGCGGTCAAGGGGTGTGGCTAGATTTTTGCTTAGTGTTTATGTAATGATGGTACTAGGATGAGTTAGACATTAGGGTGATAGGTTTGCAAGGTGGCGAGGTGATGTGCATGGTTTGTATCGAGCTAGTAACCGAGAGGGGATGAGGGAAAGATGGTTCGGTCCAAGTTGGTGTTAATCGATCGACTAATGGACCAGTTTTGTGGCTTAGTTTGGTGTTTGGGTGTTTAAGGTTTGCTTAGTTTTGTTTTGATGTTAAAGTATATTTGATGTTTCGTTGGATTATGTTATTTGGTTGAGTTGTAATGTGGTATATTTGATCTTTGTAATGTTGAAGTATTTTTGACTAAATAACATTTTGGTAACATGCATACGTAGAAATATACATGCATAACATACATTCATATATTTTATATTTTTAAAGTACTATAGTATATATATATATATATATATATATATATATATATATAATTATAATTACTAAAACACATAACATTCATAAAGTGTTATTCAAATATACTCAACAAAAATTTCTTAAAATATTAATTCGTCTAACCTCTATTTTTAGGGTTGTCACACTTTCCAACCCAAGTCAACATAGGTAAGCTGACAGTATGGCTACGAGGATTCAAGACAGGATTGTTAAAGAGTTCATAGTTAGAAGAAGACAAAGGCAAACAAGAAATGTCATTGGTCAACTAGATGTTGAGGTGGATCCTAAGATTAGCTTTGAAGGGGAAACTTTGACTGAATGCCTAGTGATAGAACCTATGAACCTTGTCACAGGAACTACTTTAACATCCTCTACCCTCAGTGAAGCACCAGTTGGTGAAGGTGCTTAATAGCCTCTCTCTGGCCAGAGCTTAACTGTTGAATCAGGTAATAAAGACCAAAGCTCTCTCCACCTTGAGTCACTAAGGCCTGTGAGTGATAAAGGGAAAAAGAAACTAACTCCTGCGGAGATTAAGGAGGAGGAGAGAGAGAGAAAGAGGAAGCTAAGGGGAAAGAGTTCAAGTGGGTCTCCAGGCTTCATGGAAGCTGCAATCAAGGCAGCCCCGGGCTAAATACTCAAGATGATGAGTTGAGGGCGGCGAGATTAAACTACTTGTGGACCAGGAACTACAATATAGATAAACTCATCTCTCTTCCCTTAGAAGAACTGAATGAACTGGCAGACATAGAGCTAAAAAAGGAGAGGAAGGAGGCAGAGAATGCAAAGTTTCTCCTCAAAGTTATAGAAGAAAGAAGGCAGAAAAGGTTGTACAAACATGCTTCTACCCTCTCCCTAGTTCATAAAAGCCCTGAAAAAGAAGCTGTGGCAACCGAATAACCTCAGGTGTATAAGGAGGTTGATACACAAAATATGATCAACTACTAAATGCCACAGGTCTCTATCAGGCTTCTACACTTCTTCCCCTCTCATATGAGTACATTGAGTTTGAGTATCTTAAGCAGCTAGAACAACAAGTCATTAGAGAACAAAAGGCTGCTAAGAGAAAGATAAGGGAAGAAGAAGCAAAGTCAAGAGAAATCATCCAAAAGAGTCAAAAGAAGTCTGCTGATAGGTAAAGGATGATGAGCTTCTTGAAGCTGTATGGATTCTCCAAAAGGAGGCTTGGTCCAATGTCTCTATCCACTATGGATGAGTATATTAAAGTGATTAAGCAGAAGATTAAAAACAAAGAGCTTGTGGACTTGTATTCTCCTCCAAACCAAGATCCTCCTGAGGTTGAGGTCAAGGTTGAACCCACTCAGACAACATAACCTGAACCTAGAGCTGAATCTCAGCCAACTTCATCTTCTATTCCATAGCAGGGTTTTTCTTCATTTCCTTCTGAACCTATAAGGAAAGAGGACCAAATGAGAAAGGCACAATAGAATAATCTGGTACTTAAGACCAACCTTCTCAATTAAAGACTTCGAAGAGGAGGAAAAGGATAGCCATGAAGAGTGTATCCAAGAAGAAGTATAAGGCATCCACCTTCATACCTAAAGATGAGTCAGAGCATCCTGAGGAAGTAAAACAAGAGGCTACTCAACCAACTCCTACTCAAGCATAGCCTCTTGTAGCTGGAAGACCCATCCTGTTCTGGACCTTTACTGCTAATCCAGAGAGATGGTATGTCAACAGAGATCAAGGTGGTCAAGATGTCTATTTCTAGAAAGACATGCTTGATCTACCTCTGCATGATCTCTATGACATGAGAAGGTATTATAAGAGTCTGAAGGATCCTAACCAAATAATGATGAAGGAAATGGTCTTGATCCTAATGAGAACTATCAATTACTGAACAACCTTCTCTGTTTTGGTAGCAACAGCCTAGGGGGAGTTTGTAAGGTTATATTAGAAAGGCTGATGCAACCAAAGCAACCAAAGCAACCAAACTGCTTCCTACATGCATGCACTATGTACAAGGTAGAATTTGCTTCGGAAGTTTTACACTCTGCATAGAAAATATTCTAAGTGTAAAATCTTCTGAAGCCAAAGACCAAATCTTCCGAAGCCAAAGATGAAGTCTTCTGAAGCTTCAAAGACAAAGTCTTCCGGAGGAAATGAAGTGAAGAATGATTTCTTCCGAATACAGAAAAGAACATGCTTTTCTCGAATTTACTTTTGCATATAGCTGACCCACTTTCCTTTGCAACTCTTAAGTGTCACCAACTTGCATAAGTTGGTGACAAGGTCCATACTTTTGAAACTGTACATTGAGGTCTAGAGTCTGTATCTTTCTACTTTTATACCTTTTATCCTTTTTGTAATATATTAGGATATGAACTATGCCATCTCATAGTCACTAGTCAAAAGGCAATCTGCCTTTTGACTCTACATTTATCTTGTTGTCGATCAATGTTTCCAGCTGGCTTGCTGTAGAGTGTAGTATAAAGTATCTCAGGTCTTGTATCTTAACTTATGTAATTGTAACACTTGTAAAAGAACTTGAAATTAATATACATCATTCTTGAAAATATTCATATTGTTCTTAAGTTCTGTCTCATTATATGCTTGTGTTCTTTGTATCACTTACTCAAACCCGATTCCCTATTTGATCTCTTAAGTATTCCAACACTCTCCTCATTGTGAGACTGATTGTATTGACCTCCCTTAACCGATACTTCTTTCCCACCATGATGTCTTAGTAGCTAATGTTCTTGGGTCGGCCTTCATTTGTATTGGTTATATAACTTCCTTGTTTAGATTGAAACTGATATAATACTTGTGAATTTTTCTTGTATTCTTCTAGTTCCGCTTCTTGATCTCTTCCTCCTCCCCTACCAGCTTAATTTCTTCATCAATCATTTTCATTTCTTCCTTGGGAGGCATTCTGAACAACTCCTGTGTAATAGCAACTTGAATTTTAGGTTTTCATGGCTTACTTGAACATTCCTTATAAGGTATTAGAAAGGTATAATGTTGCTATATATCAGAGAGCATAGAGTTGACATATTTAGCTATTGGCTATATAATTCTTGATCTTCTTTCATTAGATGATATATGTTACTTTCATCATTGAAAATCTGGATCGGAAACTCTTGGATCAATAGAAGGAGCGAGATATTAAAGGTGGCAATGTGGTGGCCGTACTTGTTATTATAATAATATATGTACATCTTGTAACATTGTTACACATATCTAAAATTTCTAAAATCATATTTACAGTAACCTTAAATTTCTAAGGCATTTTTTCTCAAAAGTATTCTATCATAGTCAAGGTTATAGTTTAAATATTTTCTTAACCTTCAATACCTAATTCATTAAAAGGTATGACTTTGAAACTTGTAACCATATTGCTTGATTTATTGTCTATATTGAGTGTCACAATCTTTTCTTCTTCTCCGGTCAAATTACTTAGTGAACCCCATAACCACATTGCTTGTCATGCAGCGGTTGAAGCTACCATGATTTCCGACTCACATGACGAGAGTGATACTGTTTGTTGTTTTTGTGAGCTCCAAGATATCAAGGCATCTCCAAGGTAAAACACTATTTCGGTGGTACTTTTCCCATCTGAGCAATCTGTTGCATGACTACTGTTACAGTAGCTAGTTAGTTTAGATTCCCTGATTTTTTAAAGCTTGTCCCATATTTAACGGTTCCTTTTACATACAGAAGAATGTGCTTCAAGGCTTGTAGGTGTGATTGTTTTGGCTCTTGCATGAACCTGCTAACCATCCCCACCGAGTAACTTAAGTTGAGCCGCGTATAAATTAAGTATCTTAAACTACCAATGAGCCTGCGATATTCTATCGCATCAACTGGTTCGCCATTTTTGTCCTTAGAGAGCTGCAACCTTGGCTCCATAGGGTACTTGCTTGGGTTGCAATCCTCCATGCTACTTAATTTTAATATCTTATTTGCATAATCCTCCATAAGTCCAAGATCTTGCATTTTGAACTCTTGACTCATCTGCTCCTTGAATCTGTTTATTTTAACTGTACTTGTTCTGGTGATGATCAAATCATCTACATAAATCCTAACAACGGTTAGTTAACCCTTTTTATTATTTTGTAGACCGCTAATTCCCTTGGACATTTATAAAACTCCAACTGTTTTAGAGTTTTGTCAAGCTTTTCATTCCATTCCCTTGGAGCTCGTCGAAGGCCGTATAGTGCTTTGTGCAATTTATAAACACATTGTTCTCTTCCGGGAATTACAAAACCATCAAGTTGTTTTACGAATACAACCTCCTTTAAGTCTCCATTTAAAATGCTTTCTTTACGTCCAAGTGGTAAACCGCCCACTTGTTTCAAGTTGCAAGAGCTAAGATCAATCTTATTGTCTTCATCCTTGCCACCGGTGCGAATACTTCATCGAAGTCTACTCTTTGTTCTTGAACATACCCTTTTGCAACCAACCTCGCCTTGTATTTTGAAATCGAGATTTAACCATCTAACGTTCGTGTGTTAACCATCAGGATTTTCATATGTGATAAACAACCAAAGACCCATAGATGGGTTATGGTTGGCTTTTTTCCCTTTGTTGCCTCATAAGGAGTGGCAGCCTTCAAAGCGCGCTTTTGTTGTGACCCGATTCAATACGTAAACCGCATGTCTAACTGTTTCTCCCCATAGGCTTTGTAGGAGAGACATTGCCTTCATCATACTTCTGGTGGCATTCAAAATCATTCGATTTCGCCTTTCAACTATACCGTTTTGTTATGGCGAGTATGGTGTGGTGAAGACTCTTGTTACTCCAGTTTAATCACAGTATTCAGCAAATAGGTTGTTAAGGAACTCCCCTCTCTGTCACTTTTGATGGCTTTGACTTTTAATGATGTTTCAAGCTCAGCCTCCTATTTAAAAATTTTGAATATGCCTAGTGCATCATTCTTATTTTTGATAGTGTATACCCACATGTATCAGGAGTAGTCATTAACAAGCAACATAAAGTAACGATTTCCGCCTAACGTTGGTGGTGATATACGTCAACACAAGTCAGTGTGAATTAACTCAAGTGGCCTAGTGGCCCTATACATGGTTTGTTTAGGAAAAGGTTTTCATATTTGTTTTCCTAACATGCATGCATTACAAAAATTCTCTCCATGCATGCTACGTAAATTCCCATGTACTAGGTTCTTTGTTTTCATGTTACTTATTGCTTCAAAACTTATATGACCAAGTCTTGCATGCCAGATCCAAGCTTGTTCGCTTAGGGAGGAAAGAAGACATACCGGAGTACCCACTCTTAGGGCGATCTTGTAGAGATGATTTTGCTTTTCGGCACCTTCATCATCACTGTGTTTTCTTTCTCATATAACCACAAATGATCATCTTCAATCCATACCTTTCAGCCACTCTCAACCAGTTGCCCTATGGCCAGTATATTGCTTTGGAGGTATGGAATGTAGTAAACCTCATTCATCACTCATTGTTTGTTGTTCTTACAATAAAAAACGATACACCCTTTTCCCATTATTCTTACATTTGAGCCATCACCAAACTTTACTAACCCATTCATGTTATAGTTGAGATTAGTAAAGTGGTCTTTACATCCCGTCATATGGTTTGAAGCCCCATTATCCAAGTACCATATTGTTTTATCAGTTGAGTTGCTTGTGTATAGGTTTTGATGGACTTTTTCTTCATTCAATAGGATCTCATCGTCTTTGGTTTAGATTGATGCCATCATGAGGGTGGGGCCCGGGGGTTCTGTTTGGTTCACATTTGCCTCCTTTTGAGGCTGCTGCTTTGGTCAATTACATTCCCATGCATAGTGGGCATGGGTGTTGCAATTATAGCACCAGATTGATGACTTGTCTATTCTTGGATTTTTTGTTTGGTTTTGACTTGAACCATGACCTCTTCCTCTTCCACGGCCACGTCCCCATCCCCGTCCCCGCCCCCGACCTCTTCCTTGGTAGTCTGAACCATGTCCTCTGCTACTTGTCGTCCCTCGTTCCGGTTCGGTTTATTATCTTTGTTGGGTCCTCTGCGCTTGACAAGAGCAGATGTCCCTTTGTGCGGCTATGCCTTCGCCACCTTTAATTCTTTCTTCAAAGGCTTTAAGCCTTGCAATGCAATCTTTAGAGGACATTTTTGACAAATCTGCCCATTGTTCTATAGTGGCTACAATAGCTATAAACCATTCTGGCACACTATCGAGAAGCTTTTTCACCAAGTCTTCGTCTTTTAGCGTGGTTCGAAGGCTGCTAATTTTGTTACAAATCTATGATATCTCTCCGGCATATTCTTCAATGGATTCTTTTTCTCCCATCTTTAGTTGGTCGCGTTCTCGCTTTAATGAGCGCAACCATGCTTGTTGCACTCGGTCGGCTCCAAGAAACCTGACCTTTAACGTGTTCCAGATCTCACGTGCATTTTGACTTGCAGCAACTTGCATGAGGACGTTTTCTAGTAGAGATTTATATATAATGGCCATTGATAGCTTGTTTTTCTTGTCATTAATAGGGTCCTTATTTTCTGGATCCACGACTTTCTATAATCCTTGAGCATCAAGGATTGATTCCATGATAACAGTCCATGTATTGTAGTTGCTTTCAAGAGTTTCAGGCATAGGAGAGATGTTGTGTTGGGTTCTCGGACGACTGCAGATGTATTTGTAATCTGCCCACCTTGAGTTCAATTGGTTTCGTCTACCATTCTTGCTGCTCTTTGAGAGTTCTTCCTTTTGATCTTCGCACGGTTAATCACCCAATCGATGATGCAGTATTGTGGTTGTGCACCCCACGATTATTCAGAGTGTTAGATCGCTTAAGCTCTGATACCAATTGTTGGAGAACAATTCATATTAAATACTAAAACACTTTTTTGAAGAACAATTCAAGACACTTTTTATAAACTCATAATCTCAATTAAAGGTACATAGTCCTATTTATAAGAGGAACGACTGACTTTAAAATCAAAACAAACTTTCAAATTGAACTGGATAAACATAAAGATAAACATAAGAGTAACTAGATAAACTATTTAAATTTTGATCTCCACCATATCCTCAGCACAAGATCTACCTTGCCACCTCGGTTTATTGATCAGATCGGGATCAATACTTATCAGGAGCCACAGATTACACATGCATCTAAAGGGTTTAAGTTTGGTGTAGGTCGGGTGTTAGTTGCAGAGGGTGGAATATGGGCACTTCAAATCAAGAGTTGGAGTTGGTAGGCAGTTTATGAGATTAACTGCGGTAAGCATAGTGAAATAAAGCTAAGCGTAGTGTACACAATGCAACGATGACTATGTTTGACAAAACCATTTTGTTTCGAGGTATGTAGTGGGTGGTGAAGTGAGAAATACTTTGGTTTTAATGGTAGGAAGTAAGACCAATGTATTTTCCACCGTTGTCGGTGAAAAGATAAGTTATAGGGTCTGAAAAAAATTTTGTACTAGCAATTTAAATTTTGGAAAAACAATAAAGACATCGGATTTATGTTTCGTCGGATACATATAAATATATTTAGTGTGAAATTCTACAAAAAGTACATAATAGGTGAAACCATCTATTGATTTTTCAACCGGTCCCCAAATGTTTGAATATATTAGTTGTAAGGGTTTGGTAGTAGTAAATGATCGAGTTCTCACAAAAGGAATCCTTGTGACTTTTATTGATAGACCACAAATGACAATGAAAATTTTAAAAATTAAAATCTGAACCTAAACATTTTAGCTATTTTATTGAGAATCTGAATGAAAGTGTGCCCAAATTTGTTATGCCAATCAAGAGACAAAGTGGTTCACATCGCATTTATTTGAGGCAAGGATGGAAGATTTGCATAGTAGATGTCAGGCTAATCCCTCCCACCCAACCCAACCCAACCCAACTAGTCATTCGAAGTTCATTGACAAAGAAAGGAGTGGAAAAAATTCCACACAAACGTGATTACTTTAACATAGTTTTGCAAGAGAAATTAATTTATTTTTAAAATGATGAACACACATAACGTCTTTAAATGAATTGAAATCATTAGATGTATTTAGGTGTGCTGACTAATATGGGTGATGGATTGTGTTTTACTATTGCCAAGAACAATTTCGGCTCGTCCGCTATACTCGGATAGTGAGTGAAGGGACGAGTGGTCAGTGGTGGCATGGTTGAAGGCCCCAATGTCAAACATCTATGAAGAGGAGGAAGTTGGGTATGAAGTAGTAACATCGGCAGTTGACGTAGCTTGATTTTGTGTCATAAAGCTTCCAATGGTGACCTGATTCTCACGAAGGAACCGGGCAAGCTTCCCACAGTCTAAGTTCTGTGCCTGCAAAACTTCAAATTAACAATAAATGTTGTTACGGTTCTGGCAATTACCGCCGTTAGAGTGAGAGACATTGGCCCACTGATTGCGAGATGTTTTGTTATTAAAATTTCCATGAGTGTTATGATGGTCAAGTGGGGAGCGGAAGCCAGACTTAGTTTGTCTTCGGGTGTAATTAACCGTGACCATGAGTTTGTTGGTTTCAGGCCCAAGATCATACTCAACTCTTGCATTCATTAATACTTCAAAAGTTACATTATATAAAAAATAAAATGCACTCCTAAATACATGACACTACTCCACTATCCCTAATACATGCCCACTACTTGCTAACTAATATGACTAATTCAAATTATAAACTTGCTGCATACTCTAAATAAAACACATGACTTAATACTTGACCCGTGACTTGTAATTTGACCCGACTTGACCCGATCAAGATTAACCCAACATTCACCCCCCTAATCTTGATTTGGTTCTCGGTTCTCTTGCTTCTTTCTTCTTTATTTCTTGCTTATCTTGCTCTTTCATTTTAAACTCGGTACCGGTTTTCTTGCTAATCTTGCTACTTTCTTGCTTGATTCGAATCTTTTTTGCTTACTTGATTCGAATCTTTTTTGCTTACTTACTTCGAATCATCTTTCTTGCAAACTTGCTAACTTTCTTGCTTTCCGAACCAAACATGGCTCGGATCTTTCTCTTACTATACAAACCATACGGGTCCGGTTTCTTGCTACTTGCTTCTTGCTTTCTTTTCTGCTGATTTCTTCACGACATAAACCACAAATAATTTAAGTACATGCCTACATGGGTGCTTGCTCTTCATTCAATTGATTTTGTTCCTTCTGCTTGCTAATTGCTTCCCTCTTTGACCGATTAAAACAATGAAAACTTTCCACCGTTCCAATTGTTGTTTCCAATGATACCTTAACCTTATGACCATTTCTTTTATCTTGCTACGTATTACTTGTCTACTTCTTCATCGTCCTCAGCCCTGCAGCCAATGGCTGGTCCTCTTACCGGAACCGACTCTCAAAACAGCTTTCTTTTCTAACCTTGCGCTCTGATACCAAATGTTGGTTTCAGGCCCAAGATCATACTCAACTATTGCATTCATTAATACTTCAAAAGTTACATTATATAAAAAATAAAATGCACTCCTAAATACATGGCACTACTCCACTATCCCTAATACATGCCCACTACTTGCTAACTAATATGACTAATTCAAATTATAAACTTGCTGCATACTCTAAATAAAACACATGACTTAATACTTGACCCGTGACTTGTAACTTGACCCGACTTGACCCGATCAAGATTAACCCAACAGAGTTTTGGTGATGAAGTTGTTGGGTGGTTGAGCTCCTTTTCAAAGTCAACTAACTTGTCAAATTACGTAAAGAAACTAATCTTTGTATCACAAACTCCAAGTGCTACTACAATATTTTTAAAGTCATCACCTAACTAGCATAGGATTTGCACCACTGGATCTTCATCTTTCACCGGGTGTTCACCCAAGGCTAGTTTGTCAGCGATGGATTTAGAGATATAACTCTAGAGTGGGATGGGTTGGCATAACTGATACCAACTATATATTCCCAGGCTTCTCGAGCGGTTTCAGTAGAAGTAATCATCAGTTGAGTGGCGGGTGAACAACTGACAAGGAGAGTAGCTAGAATGATTTAATCTTGTCGATACCAAGAGTGAAAGTCCGGATGGGGTTTTTTTCAGCGTTGGAAAATTCCATTGGAGAGGTTTGGTTCTAGTGATAAAGTGGATAAGGTCCAAGCCCATGAGTATTCAATAAATATATATGCTTATGCTACACCAAAAAGAGATGTAGTGATTGCTGTAAAAGCTGATTGTATTAGACAATTACAAGACAATAAATAGTCATTTACAGAGGAGCATTTCAAGGTAAGGAAAGAACCAAGGCTAAATCAATGCTAATTAGTAACAAGCAAAATATTCATCTAAATAGTTGAAGCTATAAGTAGAAATGCTTTTAATACATAATCAATCTAAACAATTAGTTGTATCTATAATAGTTTCAATTAAAAGAGGAGTCTCTCCTACATCTTGGAACCCCTTGATCGAAGATTTCCTATGTACAAAAAGTAAATGTTTCCTGTACATGTTTCGTGGTCTGCTTCAAATCAATGATGTGAATCCAAGGATCGCAATTCAGGAATTATCAGTATTAAAATAAATCAATTTAATGATCGCGGAATTATCATTAATTGACGTTTAATTGTTTTGATGATTAATTATGAACACAACCACAGAAACACAATGAATGCGAAATCAATAATTATTCAAACGTATTTCATTAACTATAATGTAATGATTACAAAAGAATAATAATGAATACTATAAACAATCGAATACAGTGTATCAAATAA
>BJCO01362944.1:0-14515 GCA_018326465.1 Flaveria floridana
TTTTGTATGCGCTAACATGGGTGGTATTGGTTATGTGTCAAAACGGTTGGTATTGGTTATGAGTCAAAAGAATTTATATTTGGTATGCGTCAAAACGGATGATATTGGTTATGGGTCAAAACAGATGGTATTGGTATGGGTCAAAACGGGTGATATGTTATGGGTCAATTGGTGATATTTATTGTGGGTCATAATGAGTAATATTGGTTATGGGTCGTAAACGATTGATACTTGGTATGGGTCAGCTTGAGTGATATTGGTTATGGACAAAATGGGTGATTTTAGTTATGGCTTAAAACGACTGAATTTTGGTATGGGTCAACAACTCAACACGTATTGGTTATGGGTCAAAATCAAAACCATTGGTATCGGTCAAAAAGGGTGGTATTGGTATAGGTTAAAATGGGTGATTAAGTTATGGGTCAACTTGGTGATATTGGATGTGGGTCAAAATAGGTGATATTGGTTCTGGGTCAAAACAGTTGATATTAGATATGGGTTAGGTTGGGTGATATTGGTTATGGGTCAAACGGTTGATATTTGGTATTGGTCATCTTGGGTGATATTATTTATGGGTCAAAATAGGTGATATCGGTTATGGCTCGACACTATTGAAACTTGGTACGGGTCAACACGGGTGGTATTGGTTGTGGGTCAAAAAGGGTGGTATTGGAAATGGGTCAAAACGGTTGATATTTGATATGGGTCAAAACGGGTTGTTAATAGGTTATGGGTCAAAACAGGTCAAAACAGTTGCTGTTCTCTAGCACAACTTGGACGGTTTTCACGACATTGCAAGAAGACCCGCAACAACGTGCGGGATCCAATGCTAGTTTACTACTAATCTACTATCAAAAAAATGAGTTTTGCTAATAAAAAATCACCGACGGTTGGTGTTTCTATTTACCTATACATCATTGGCTTATCTTAAAGAAAATATAAAGTAAAAAACTTTAATATATATCGGTAGTATGTCGACAGTTACTAACGAATGAACGACGTATATCCTACAAACTTTGTCGTTGCTGGTGGTAACATGTTCCCCATGGGTTCCCATGATAATATATCTATAAGTTTTAATTTATGATCTAATGTGATTTTTATGTAACAAAAAACAATTTACTAAAACATGACTGGTATAAGAGTGTAGTCATATCACTTAACACATATTCTTAACAACAAAATGAAATTTATGATCTAATTTGATTCTATATAACCTAAAACAACTTGCTTACACATGATAAGATACGTTCAGGACCATTAGTATATTGACTATATATCTTACACATGAGTTAACAACATAATAACTTATTATTACTTGATTTAACTTTATGTAACATATGGAAATTACTAACAGTAACAAGGTCTAGTAATGTACTGACATGCCATGCACATTTCATTAACATGAATGATTTGTTAGGGCCTAATGTGATTTTGTCTAACCTAAATCAACTTACTAACACATGACAAGGCCTATGAGTATGCTAATCATCATAAACGTGTGGTTAGCCATTAAAATGACTTGTTATGAACTAATTTAGCTTTATGTAATATGCACCTGCAGCTTACTGATTAAGATTAGTCAATACCGTGATCTCATCTTTAGATGGGTTGCAAGATTGTTAAAAAAAATCAAAAAATTACTTTAGATGGGTTGCAATAATGATTGATCAAAAGGACATACCCGCCCTTCGCCGAGGCTGTTCTTGAATGTTCTTGAAGGATCGATCGATGCCGGGTTTGACTGAACGATCTCCCTCCCAGCGCCGAACCACGATCCCACCTGTGAAGCAAAATTCAAAGGGTTTTTTTTAGTTAGTTAATACATTTACTCTAAATATTGTATAGTCATATATTATGTTTAGAGTTAATTTTTTTATACAAAAATATGAAGTTATTGTCCATCGTTGTTTCATTTTAATACGTATACTAACATGTTTTAATTTTTATTTTTTTCTGCTTTAGTTTAGGATGATTTTAGAAAAAGAGAGTGTGTTGGTGGTTTTTTTTAAAACTATAACATGTACATTTAATTTTCTAATCTTAAAAAAAGGTATAAAATGTTTTTACCTATGTTTTCGTGGAGAATATACCAAGTTTATCACATAAAATTACTTAACACTTGTGTCCATTAGAAATTAAAAAAAAACACGCGGCAACGCGCGTGGGTTTAATCTCTACTTTATTTTATTCTAATAACTTATTTAAAAGGAATTTGTTATCGTATCTTTTAATATAACTAGGAATATTCTACACACGCGCTGCGCAAGGAATTACGTCATGGACACGGATATCAAAACGTGAATACAAAACGTATATGATGGTTATCGCTCCGACGTGGAACCCCAAGGCATCAAGGAAATGAAACGAAAGAAGTAACATTAACAAAACAGTAGTAAACCCAAAAAAATATCGAAAGAAAAAGTTGTTAAAAAAGGCCATGCGGGGTCTCAAACCCACACAACGTAGACTTGATTTGTTAATCAAAGTTCATCAATTCTTCTTCAGATTGGTAGCGATCATCGTGAGAGGAGGAGATGAGAATATGTAGTAAAAAATAATTAACTTAAAAATTAAAAGAGAAAATAATTGGTTGATATGTAAAAAACTGAACTCATATGGACAAAATAGAAAAAACTCAAAGTTCATTGCTGCCCTCAAGCTTTAAAAATTCATGAATCCTTAGTGTGATAAATCTCATTTATTGTTTAAATAGTTATCTCAAAATACTTGTGTGGAATATTTTGAAGATGAATGGGGTACACTATGAAAATAACAAAGTAATGTGGTCAAATTATAAGCATTTAAAAGTTTATTGTAGCTAAAAGTTATAAATTATATAGATGGAAAATATAAGTATAAAAGGTTATTTGTCTATCTTATCTTATACGTGTCAATAAACTATAGGATTGTAGATTTTGGTGTATTAAGTATGTTTGATGAGTATAAGATTACTTTTTTATTTTTTTTTCATTTATAAATTATTGTTATATTACAAACAATTTCAAAATTAAATATTTTTTAAATATTTAAATATAATCATAACCATATTAATTTATTAAGAAGTTGGGTTAGGTTGGGTTAGGGTTGTTCACGAATCGAATCGAACCGAACGTAGCTCTGCTCGAACTCGGCTCAGTTCAGTTCGAATTTACAAATTCGAGCGCAAACTTCATGCTAGAACTCGGTTTGGTTTTAATAGAGCGTTAGATTTTGCTCGGTTATACGTCACAATTTAAAATAAGACTAATAGTTTATTCAAAAGTTTTAACTTTTAAGTTATAACCCTAGTATATTTCCTATGCTTCTGCAAATGTTCTTTAAGAACCATATCATCAAAGAAAAATCTAACCTCAAGATATCGCGATTAGGAATAACCGAAAAAGGTTAGACTTCAGAGGCGGACTATCGGAGGTGGGATGCGCGGTCAGACTGTTGCAGGTCGGATTGCTAGAGGTCGGATTGTCGGAGGTCGGGGTCGCAGGTCGGAGTGTCAGAAGTCGAGGGTTGCAGGTTGGAGTGTCGGAGGTCGACGCTCAGCAATCGACAAAGAGGGGGGGTATACGGTGGACGGATGGTAAGTGGTGATGAGTGAAATGGTAAAAGGATTTTGAAATGTGAAATGATAATTTGGTTAGAGAATTAGGGCTTTTACATTAATGATTGTTGACTTTTTGATTAAATAAATAAAATAGTGGTAATTAGTAAATGACAAAATAAATTAACAAATATATAATATATAAAAACTAAATTAAAAAATAATTCAAGCAAAACTGATCTAGCAACGAGGAGAGTACCTTTGCTAGTGCTCGGTTCATTTTCAAACCGAACCGAGTCGCTCAGTTCGTTTACAACCGAGACAAAATTCAAACGAGCAAAAATTGAAGCTTTTTTCGAACGATTTCGAGCGAGTTTTGAACGTCGAACTATTTGAATAGCCCTAGGTTGGGTTGTATTGGCAGAAGACAGAAAGAAAAACGAATTAACTTTTAATGAAATGTTGGGTTGGATTAGGTCATCATAGTCTGTAATATAAGAATATTAACGTACTAGTTTTCATTCACATATCTTTAATACTGAACCGAGACCTAATATGACTATGCAACCTAATAAACTCACTAACACATGCAAGACTCGTTAAGGGCCATTAGTATACGAGTCATCATACTCATTCTTTAATACTAAAATGATTCATCATAACCTAATATGGAATTTTGTAACCTAAACCACAAAGTCAGATGACAAGGTCCGTTAATGTAGTAGTCATCATACACACCTCTCTAACATTAAAATAACTTGTTATGATCTAATGTGACTTCATGTTACCTCAACCAATTCAATAACACATAGCACCACCTATTAGTATACTAGTTATCATACACATATATATAACTCCAAATCACCATATGATCTAATGTAAATTTGTTTAACCTGGTTATCATATACATGTCTTTAACTTTCAAAAATTATGAATAATGCTTGGATGAAAATCTTAGTAAAAGCATCCTTAATTACACTAGATATGATAACATGTGCTAAATCATATTTAACCTTTTTTTATAATCTTTACTTTGAAGTTATATTATTCCACCAAAAATAATAGGAATTATCTTTAAATTGTTAACACAAATCATGTTTTTGAGAAACTTGGTGTTACAAAGTGGTATCAAACCGTGGTTTATGTGAATTAGGTATTATAGAATAAAATGCTTGTAACTTAAACATTTTAGTTCATTAGTAAATATGGTGCTTCATTGAAGCTAAACCTGTTGGATTGAGTGACAAAGTATGATTTATGCTTATATGATCATTGGAAGTGTAAATTATTGATGTTTATGTCGTTTAACATAAGCTATGTTGAATGAGTACATGCAATTCGAACTATAATTTAAGCCTAGAGACATGTGAAATTAACGACAGGTAATTAATTGGCTATGCAATAACTGCTAACGACCTTTGTTAGATGATAGTGAATATATCATACTAATGTAGACTCTAAAGTGATTATCATCGGGTCAAAAAGGAATAAATAGAAGGTGAAATTTTTTTGCATTTGTAAAATTAAGCTACGTAGATTACCATATACGGTACATGTGATGCGGTACAATGATAGAAGAATACATGTATGTTGTCCTAAATTAAATATTTGCACCTAGAAAAGTAGACTTATGATAAACACCAGAAAAATCTATTATAACTCGAGGTATTTCAAGTCATCAAGACAACACAATGCTAATTTTAATAATATTACGTGGTATAGAATCGTACCATTATACGCTTTTTTAAGACGTCTTTCTTGATTTTTATTTTTCTATCTGACTATATAAATCGCGTTGTTAATTAAGTTTCTCAAATATTTATTTTCGCATGTTAAGAAATTTTCCAATTAGATTTGGAATGAGCGAAATAACCGGATTTTTAATCGCAAATATCGGAGACCTAGTGAACTTTTGGAGAATATCAAGTCGATTGCTTTCTTCTGGATACGTCATAGAGCTAGATTAAAATCTATAGATTGGAAAAAATAGTGTACTTATCTGTTAGACTTGATGTAATTGGTGGTTTGTTTTCTTGCCCGGGGGTCCTTGCTTTAAGGACCACCTGTTGGCGTTTTTTTTTTAATGAAGTTTACTTTGCAAAAAAAAAAAAAATTTTCCAATTATTTACTTTCACGCGTTATTTCCCATCTACTACCCTTAAATAGTATATGTTATACGTAGAGTCAACATAAATACACACGCATACAACTATATAAGTTGAAGTTTATTCGTTGATTTGAATTCAAAATTGATATTCTCAAACCTAACTGTTAGTAGAAATTGAATCATATCCATCAGAATTTGATTGATTTTGAGCACAATTTTGAAGAATGGGAGGGTGTTTCTCTGACGTCAGCGGCGGAAAGGCCGCCGTAGGCGGTGGCGGTGGTGGTGGCGGTAACCTACAGCACCAAAGAGGTCCGAGTAGCAGCGTTGTTGTTAATTCTTCATCTAGTACTGCAGCAGATGATGCTGTTGATTTCTTCTATCGATCGAAAGGCCTTCAACCGCTGTACACTAGAATTGAGGTATATGAATTTCTGTTGTTGATTTGGTTATGGTTTGATTTATTAAGGTGTTCGGTTGGTAGAAGTTTGAATTGATATCTGTTTAGTGTTGTTTGGGGCATTGTTTGAAAATTTAGTTTTATCAGGTTAAAATTAGTATGTCGATTTCTAAAACCTAGAAGTGCATTGTTTGATTACTTTTGGATTGGAGAAGGAAGTCAGTTTTTGTAGTTGATGTCATAGGTATGTATGCAATGGGGACTTGTGGACACTTCTTATGTGATTTGACACTGAATAAGTAGAAAATCATGATCATAATCGGGTTTTTTTTCTACACTTGAAAACCTCACATCACAAAGCTTCCAAAGACTTTTGATTGTGACCTTTTTTTAGAATGGATAAGTAGTTAACTCACCATCTCTAATCCTACTCCTTAATATGCACCTTTCGTGCACCAAGGGCTTGAACCATCAGCTACACAGGGAGGATACCTTTCCTACTCACCTTGGTTCCATTAGGCTACATGTCCTTTGGTCGTTGATAGTCACCTATGTAGTAAAAAGCGAGCTGGGGATGAAGGCATCTTGAACATATTACATATGCAAGGCCAGCAAGGGTGCAAGGCACACCTCTTTCATCGTAGCACAAGTGAGGCGAGCGCTTCGGTGTAGATTTATGCAAGGTGAGTAGCAGTGAGGCCTAGGTGCGGGAAACATATCCACGATGCACCTCTTTTATTAGACATACAAGTGAGGTGAGCGCTTCAGCCTAGGCACATGCTTGAGGTGGTTGCCTAGTATTCGAAGGCTTTAGTTGCTCAGTTAGTTATGTAGTTCTCTGCTTCTCCTTTCTTCTACGCATCTTTTCATTTCCCCATTTTTTCTTTATACGTTGATGCCAGTCTTGCGCTTTCTTTTCTGTTTGGACTATATTCCCATGATCAGGGTTAATCCAGCATTCCAGCACAACTTCATCATATATTATAATAAATATTTTCTAATCAGATGATTTGGAAGATATTTATTATTGTTTTTTATAAAATTTTGATATTAATCTGATAATTTTAATTGCTAATTATATTAGGTGTTTTTATCATATTTGAGGAGTATTTTTAATTTTGATATCAATTGAATGGTTTTTATTCCTAAATGCCTAATCATATTAGGTGTTTTCTTATGTTTGGATTAATATTAGTAATTAAGTTTTTAGACTATTCATCTATCCGCAAGATGTTATTAAGGTACATTAGTTATCATTTCCTTCTTGTTCTGTATTGTGTTGATAGTGATATTAGATAACAAACACACATTAACGTTCTATTCAGCTTTATGCTATATGCTAGTAGTTGTATGTTCTATCTCTCTTAAGCAATTCCCCTCCATATGTACTGATTCCTTGCTAATGAAATCGCAGATATCTTTATCAGCTTCAAAATTACGTGATCTTGACATCATGTCTAAGGTACTTCAACTAGATCTTATTTTTATATTATCGTTTTTTGTTTTTATGTATTTCATGATAAGCTTCTTCTAATCTTCTTTGTGTTTCAGTTCTTGTTATCTCTTGTACTTATTCTTTATCAATTTCTTTAATGCAGGCACAACACATCTGCATCTTTTCCTGTTGCTTGTTTTCCAATTCAACAATTCTAATGCTATGCTTTCTTTTAAATTGTAGAGTGACCCTATGGCAGTTGTATATGTCAAGAAGAAAGATGGAACTCTGGAGGAAGTTGGTCGCACAGAGGTGATCATGAACACCTTGAATCCCATGTGGATTCAGAAAATCAACGTTTTGTTTCACTTTGAGATTATTCAGCCATTGGTGTAAGCATCCTGCTAATTTGTTTAGTTCATACTATTTGGTGTTATACCTTTAAATATTAGTAAAATGTCTGCATATCTCCGTGTTAATTTTCAGCTTCCGGGTGTATGATGTGGATACGAAGTATCATAATTTGTCAACAAAGGTTCATAAAACTTTTCTTTTAACCCTTAAATAGTTTTCTAGAGGTGGATATATTATCCAATTTACTCATGAATGTGTTGATTCGTGTAATGCTTTATCTCTAACCGGTCAAATAGTTCTTGTGGGTCAATAGTCTTTCAAAGTGTATTTAAACACATAAAATCTTATAAATCATTTTCTTAAAGAGAGGATAATTATTCATAGGATAAAAATTTTTCAATCATATTGTACACACTAATTATTTACAATAAGTTATAGAAAATCCGGGTCTAACTAACCCACCCCATACAAATAATTTACCTGTTTTCACCAATTATCCACCCCATTGAAACCATCCATTTTTCCAACTGGGAATTTTGTTTTTGGTTGATTCCCATATGTGTTTTTTAATCTTGTTCAGTTTTTTTTATGTCTTAAATCATCTTTATTTTTGCGTATTTGCACAGATGCTGGACCTAAAAGACCAAGATTTTGTTGGTGAAGCTAACTGTGTTTTGTCAGAGGTAAGTTTACCTGTAGTTATAGGAGTCACTATCATTGTAAAAAATATTATAGTCATTAATTTGACTTTCTAATTAATTTGGACATGTCTTGTAATTATCGTGTCCATCCAGAATTACAGGATACCTTTCCTTCCTAGTTTTATATGAGTTTGAATCTTGTTTTATTTGTATGAAGATCACTTAACCAGTGAATATACTTGCCTCACTTTTTACAAACACTTATCAAGTCTTTGTAACTGAGGCGTTTTAGGATGTTTAACTTGGCAAACCTTACAGTATCTTAGAAGGAGAAATGTTGGCCTAAATGCACATAATTGAGTCATTTGGGTTTCTTTTGTTATATTTTGGGTTTTGTAGGGTGGAACAACATATTCAACCAGGTTCAAATGGACTATAAATAAAAAAGGCTTAAAGAATTTAAGGGTCAAATCAGGTTGGGTGACCACTGACACTTTTTTCTATCTAATTAAAGTTTTAAATATGATTACAAAAACTATACTATCTAGATAATAATCTATTTTTTGGGATTAAGACAATATAGGAGAGTTGTTAGCATTTAATTCTTATGGCCCGTTGCATCTCTATTGCGATTGGAATTGGGTTGTGATACTTTTGATGCTGCAAATTAGTAGTTTTAGTAATGAATGCATAAATTTAAAATTGCACATAAAATATTGGTTTTAATGAAATGATGAAGGAAATGAAAATGATAGTGGGCCAACTGGTCCTGACTCCTGACTTTGACCCAAATCTCTTTATACACGGTGCACCTGACCGAATATTTTGCAGCCTTAACAAATAAACCTGTTAAAGCTGATTCCTTCTCATCTAACTTTGGCAGATCATGACTCTCCGAAGCCGAAGTATGACCCTAAAACTTCATGGTAGAAACGGGCAGGATGTTGGAAATTTGGGTTCAATAACTGTTCATGCGGAGGAAACTATTGCTTCCAAAATGGCTATTGAGATGAGACTCCGATGTTCAAACTTGGATAACAAGGATCGGTTCTCCAAAAGTGTAACTACTTTCACTGAAAACCAACAAACGTCGTAATATAATATGGTCATTATGATCCTTGGGATTCGTTTATAATTCTTTCTTTTTACCTCTTTAGGATCCGTTCTTAAGAATCTCTAGGATTGTTGAGGCTGGATGTCCTATTCCAATTTGCAAGACAGAAGTAGTGAACAATAATTTGGACCCAGTATGGAAGCCACTATGTATAACTATGCAGCAATATGTGAGCAAGGTGAAGTTGGCTCTTTTTATTATCTATGTGTTATTCTGTTTTCTTTTCTTTCTTTTTTCTTTCTTTTATTTTTTTATTTCTTTTCTTTCTTTCTTTTTTCTTTTCTTTTCTGAAGTTAATCCTTATCGGATGATTTTGTTTAAGCAGCTTTGTCTTGTGTTTACTACTGATTTACTTATATTTTATTCTATTTTTACAGGATAACCCTCTAATTATAGAGTGTTTTGACTTCAATACCGATGGCAAGCACGCACTTATTGGGTAATTTTTGTGTTCATAAATGACACGTCTCACTTTTGTGCAAAATTGCCTGCTACGAGCCTGCCCTCTTACTGTATGAGTATTTCAAATAATACTATGCATGTGGCGGCTTACTGAGTTTTACCTCTTTATAATTGTTTTGGGGGTTCATTAGATGTTGCAATATGGGTGAGTTGGGTAACAAGTCAACACCAGTATTTTTTTTGTTTGGATTGGGTCGTACTAGTTGACACAACACTTTTTGCTATATTTCAAAACAATATTCTCATATATAATTGATTACAAAATTACATTCTTTCCATAATGATATCATTTTTTGAACATATGATGTACACTTTGGGTGACTTTCTACGAGTTTGGCCTGTTTTCTTTTAGCTAACATATTGGTTGTACCTGTGTGAGCAGTTAGGGATAAAAATAACCTAACCCACCCACCCGTAAGCAAATGGGTCGAAATGGCCACTGCTTGGTTTCATTTATAGCCTACCCTAATTGATTTGTGGTGATAATGAAATTATAGGTAAATAATGTGAAAGCTTTTATTATTTACAGTAAATTGCATACATCAATTCAAGATATGGAAAATCTTTACAAAGCAAATGTAGGTGCAAATTTTGTCTTTCCATCTTCTCGTCACAAAGATCATGAGAAGGTAAATTGTGTTCATTTGTTGTAATATAACTTCCAATGGGTACTTAGCACTCCTGCATTTTTCTTTGAAAATCGTATGAGAACTAATTTACTTTGAAATTACGAAGCACTACAACTAATTTACTTATGTAATTAATGAAGCACTACAACTACAAGAATTGCATCTAAATCATATGTGAAGATTCTTCTGTTTACATGTTATATAGGTTCTCAAGGGTAAACTTTTTGTGGATGGATATGAAGAGAAGGAATTACATAGTTTTCTTGATTATATTTCTAGTGGGTTTGAACTGAACTTCATGGTTGCTGTTGATTTTACGGGTAAGAATGCTTTAACTAATTATGCTAAAATATAACATCTACTAATGATTCACTCTTGCAACTTCCAATTCTTCACAGCTTCGAACGGTGATCCTCGAAGCCCGGATTCATTGCACTACATTGACTATTCTGGCCGCTTAAATGCATACCAGCAGGTTATGTTATTTGCCATTTTTTTGTGTCAACTCCAACTAAATCTTTCTGTTCACAAATACTGGTTGAAGTGTTTCATATAGAGTTGGAAATTTCGACCCCGTTTCTTATGAGCTGGTGGATTCTGTTTCTGTTATATCTATTGGGTTAAGTTAACGGAATTCACTTTATAGGAAACAGGTCAATTGGGTGTGAGAGTCACCCAAAGTGTATTCAAGTGCATACAACCTTCTAGATCATTTTATAAAAAAGTTAGATTACTAACGAAAAGTCTAGCTTTTTTAATCATATTCGGCACACTAATTTTTACAAAAAAATTGGATAACAACTGTTTCTGGTTCAACCCAGCCCATTTAATATTACCCATTTTGATTCGTTGACAAATCTATCCATTTGCCGACTCTATTTGTTTACAACATTGAATAACAGATACATAAAGGCTCTTCAGGCTTTACACCACTCTGAATCTTGTTTCTTACTTGCATTCTAATGTTACATAGTGGAACATTAAGGCTCTTCAGACTTTACACCACTCTGAATCTTGTTTTTATATTTGCACTTTTATGTTACATAGTGGAAGAATCTCTATCTATTTCGTAATATATCTAATTTTTCTGAGTACAGGCTATTATGGAGGTTGGGGAAGTCATACAAGTTTATGATTCTGATAAACGTTTTCCTGCTTGGGGTTTTGGTGGGAAATTATATAACGGCACTGTATCTCATTGTTTCAACCTGAATGGAAATGCTGGTAACTTCGAGGTAAAACTCTCTTTTCATTGGTCAGTGCAATGAACATCGAATCTCCCATCATTACTTTTATACTAGAGCTGCAATTGCAAACAATTTGTCGCAAAAAGTGTATTTTTTACTTTCTCATAGAATTCCTGTTAGCTGTTCTTCTGGAATTATTGAAACTAGATCCTATCTTAGCTGTTACCCAGCTGTTTAACCTGCACTTAAAATTACTTGTTTTGACCCACCCTTGCCTGTTTTGCCATCTGTACCATTTTTCACATTGTGAATCATAAGAGAGTTGATAAATGATGACGAAGAAATTAATAAAAGTCAGCTAACTTTAGATGATTATGCTAAGGTAGATTCACTTGTGACTTGTACTCAAAATAAGGAGATTTATTTCCACATTATTTTACAGGTTGAAGGAGTACAAGGCATAATGGCTGCTTATAGAAATGCGTTGCATACTGTCTCACTTCATGGACCCACTTTATTTGGTCAAGTAGTCAATCAAGCTGCTGAAATAGCTGCTCAATCCCTCTCAACCAATTCCGCCAAGTACTTTGTCTTGCTAATCATAACGGTAAACATGTAGCAAAACATTTCTATATACATATTGCTAGTTTTATTTCTACAAATTATATAAATTGTATCTTAATTTTTAGGATGGAGTTCTTACTGATCTTCAAGAGACTAAAGACGCACTCGTCAGGGCCTCTGATCTGCCCCTCTCAGTTCTAATTGTTGGTGTGGGTAATGCTGATTTTAAACAAATGGAGGTAAATGATTAAAAGTTATACTACTAAACTTAGGGAGCGTTTGGTTGGAAGGAATGGAATGAAATTGAGAAACTAGTATAATTTTCAAGTAAAATTATGTTTGAGTGGGTAATGAAATGTAAAACCCAAGGGAATGTTTCACCTCAAATTCCCTTGGTTGTGTGATTTCAAATTCCCTCTCTAGGTGGAAGGATTTTGAAATCCCATATCCAAGGGAATTTGAGGTGGAACATTCCCTTGGGTTTTACATTTCATTACCCACAGGTCTGCATTCTCTCTAAGCTTTCTCTCTCTCTCTCTAAGCTTTCTCTCTCTATTCGGTACTTGCTTAGTACTGTTACCCATCACCATCACCGGTCACCACCACCACCGGCCACCGGAAACTCGCTGGAGCCCTAGCTAGCAGACCAACGGAAACTCGCTGGAGCCCTAGCCGGCAGACCACCAGAAACTCGCCGGAGCCCTAGCCGTCACCACCAGAAACTCGCCGGAGCCCTAGCCGTCACCACCAGAAACTCGCCGGAGCCCTAGCCGTCACCACCATCACCGGCCACCTACAACTCACGGTGCTGCAACTCCCCCTCACCTTCTACGCCACCACTCGCGGTGCTGCAACTCGCGGTGCTGCAACTACCCTTCACCTTTTTCGCCGTAGCCCTAGCAGTCACCACCGTCACTACCGTCACCACGACCACTGGCCATCAGAAACTCCCCCCACCACCTTCTACGCCACCCTCACCTCCCCATCACAACCACCATCCCCTTCACTGCCCCCCTACCCTCACAGACAACACCACCACGACCACCCAACCACCCAACCACCTTACCAGCACCGCTGCCACCTCCACCTTACCAGCACCGGTACCACCTCCACCATTCCCCACCTTCACCTTCACTGCTAGCCACTTCTTCGCCTCCCCACTCCCCACCCCATAGCAGCCAGTACACCCTATAGTAACCCGTCACACCACCCACCCACCACAGCCACCACAGCCACCACAGCCGACATCACCCACCCACCAACCACAGCCACTGCCCAACACCCACCCTCAACCCTTTAGCACCAGCCGACTGGCCACCGCCAACCAATACCACTCCCATCGCAGCCCGTACACATCCCACCTCGACAAAGCCTAATCGAAGAACACTAACTGGGGTACACATTTGGTGAGATCGTTCCATCTCGGGTTTTCATATCTGCTCTTAGTCTTCTTTACTTATATCTTTTCGTTTAGATTGTTTGGCTGGGTTAGGGATACCAGCACCTGGTTTTTAACAGGGAGAGTCATCCCCTATTTCTGTGTGAATTCTGCTTGCTTGTGATTTGCTGTTTTTTTTGTGTTTCTTGTTTTGATTGTACGTCACCCGTGTGTTGTTAATCAGGGAGAGTCATCCCCTATTTTCTGTGCTATTGCTACTTGCTTGTAATATGTTGTTTTTTTGTTTCCTCGATTTGATTGTGCGCCACCTTTGTGTTGTCTACCTCGGGTGTGGGACTGCAGTTTGTTTGTGCAGTACTAGTAAGGTGGATAGGCTGATACTATAGATAGTAGAAGCCATTATGCTGCACCGAGATCATGTTCAGTGAAGAGAAGTGCAACTACAGGGAAAAAAGGTTATAGAGTACGAGTGGCTTCGTGGAATGTAGGAACCCTATCTAGTAAGTTATTAGAGTTAATAGATGTGCTGAAAAGACGTAGAGTGCATATAGCGTGTCTTCAGGAGACTAGATGGCAGGGTAGGAGAACAAAAGAGTGTAATGGTTATAAACTATGGTATTCAAGTTCAGATGGGTCAAAAAATGGAGTAGGTTTCCTAGTTGCTAAAGAACTTCAAGATAATGTA
>BJCO01362945.1:0-28681 GCA_018326465.1 Flaveria floridana
GTAAAATACAACTACTGATAAGAAACTACTGAAAGGAAAACCATCACAACAACTGAAGAATACTTCTTCAGCTATTGTGACAAACTCTGAAGGCTTCAGTACTTGACTTCAGACTTGAACTTCAGTTGTTGTCATCAGCTGATGTCTTCAGTTGTTGTCATCAGTCATGTCTTCAGCTGATGTCTTCAGACTTTGTACTTCAGCTGATGTCTTCAGACTTTGTACTTCAGCTGATAAAGTCTTCAGTCTTTGTACTTCAGCTGATGGTCTTCAGTCTTTGTACTTCAGCTGATGGTCTTCAGTCTTTGTCATCATCAGCTGTTAAAGTCTTGAGCAGTTGTTGTGATGTCTGTGGGACTTAAAGGTTTTTCTGATCTGACTCATTGGTTCTTTTGGTCCAACAGATTGGATCTTCTATCTATAAATGACTTGTACAAACTTCTCAGCACCATTTCAGGAAAGGACAAAGAGACTAGCAAATACCTTTTTTCCTTGGTGTTGAAAGTTTTGAGAATAAGAAGGGAGTGAAGTTTTGGTAGCATCAGCCTAGGGGGAGTTTGTTAAATTAGATAATCAAATGAGTCTGGTGCAACTAAACTACACTTAGAAGATTTTGAGTACAACTGAATAAAGACTTTTAAAGACAAAGATGCACTTCCGAAGCTATGTTGAAGATCTTACAAAGCTTGAAGATGAAGAACTTCCGAAGGAAGAACTCAGTCTTCTAAGACTAAGTAGTTCTCCTTCCGAAATAAAACATTTAGGAGATTCAAGACAAAGCCTTCCGAAGGACAAAGTCATGAAGGCGTGAAGTCTCGGAACAAGTTATTTTTTCCGAAGTATATATGGTTTCGGAAAAACTTATTCTTCCGAAGCCATTTAACCTTCGAAGGAACTAACTATGAACCAGTGGACAAAAGTATGGTCTGACTGACACATGCTGCTAACTCTGATATACTGCATGGCGCTTTCCCACACCCATGTAGTTGACCATACTTTATTCCAATGTTCACGTTTTATTAGTTAGTATAGTTACCAAGTTTAGTCATTGACAAAAGGTAAGTCATGAATATGGCAGGACTACCTAATCTAGGATAGTATTTTATCTTAGATACCTTACATCTAGCAATGTAGTATTTATTTAGATGTAAGTTCCAGCTGATTTTCTAAGTATAACCGACTATAGATAGTAGTATATATAGTTTCTCAAAGTAACTCATTTAGGGATGCTTTGTAAGAGTCTTATAATACTGAGTGGAGAAGTAATACATACAAGGACCTTGAAAAACCATTTATTATGTTCATTAACTTAGTATGTTATTATCAACTTAGTTAGAGATCCTGCATTATCAAACGAGTGAGACTTAGTGAGTTTGTAAGAAAAATATTATGTTAAGAGACAAACACCGATCATACGATTGGTATCAGAGCTTCTTAGGCTCCTGATTGTGAGATATAACCATCCCAAATCACCCTTGTTTCTTTATACTCACTCACTCAACTCAAACGGCCCTCAACCAAAAATACTCTGAGACTGAAATGGGAACCATGACTAAGGTTCCTATTATCACTCCTGATAATTTTAGAAGCTGGTGTCAACGTATTAAAGGTTTCAACAAGTATCAGGATAGCCGGATATGGAGATTTGTC
The DNA here is from genome assembly GCA_018326465.1 of Flaveria floridana. Classification (NCBI taxonomy): domain Eukaryota; kingdom Viridiplantae; phylum Streptophyta; class Magnoliopsida; order Asterales; family Asteraceae; genus Flaveria; species Flaveria floridana. The sequence continues at coordinate 1,651 of BJCO01362945.1, forward strand.
ACTTATGGTCCATACAAGCTAAATGTGGCATCACCAACTGGTAATGGTGCCATGATTGAAAAGGCTGTTGAAGACTACTCAGATGAAGATTTCAAGAAGATGGACATCGATTGCAAAGCAATGACTGTGTTGCTCACTTCCATACCAAACTCCATAATGCTGGGCTTTGAGCATTGCAAGTCAGCCAAAGAACTATTTCATGCTTTGACATTAATGTACTCCGGTTCCTTCAATCCAAAGAGTCTAAGAAAGATGTGCTGAAGTAGAAGTTTGTAAACTTCACTTATATTGTTGGTGAGACCTTGAGCCAATAATACTTCAGGTACATGGACTTAATCGCATCTCTTCAATCTGTGGAGTGACTCTTGAGAAGAGAGACATAGTAAGAAAATTCATGAGTGCACTTCCTCATGGACTTTGTATTGTGTCTCTATCAAAAGAACTAAGAATTTAAACACACTCACCATAACTGAACTATATGGGATCCTTGATGGATATCGTATGGTTATGGAGACTCAGAAGGGCCACTAGATAAAAGAAGCTCAAACCCTCCTGTCAGCAATGCTCTACATGATGCTTAAGGGTCAAGAATTCCCCAGCCCTAGATGTACCTAAACTACAACCAACAGCCATCGTACTCCTCTGGGCCTTATATCACATTTCCTAAGACACCCAGGTCTCAACAAGCTCAACAAAATCCTTTTAGGATAGTTATGCTTTTCTTTTAGGAAATGAACAATCTTGTGATTTTCAATTCTATTTTGATAATCTAGAGTGTTTTAGCCCAGATGATGTAGAATACATGGACATTGTCCAACATATGGCTCTTTTAACCTACAGAGCAAAAAAGTTCTTTAAGAGAACTGGAAGGCAATTTCCCTAGAACCCAACTAACAACAAGTTTAGGTTTGATAAGTCAAAGGCCAAAATTTACAACTGTAACCAACTTGGTCATTTTGCAAGGGAATGCAAAGATCATAGATCTAATCCTAGAGAATCTCAAGCCTCCCAACATCATGCTACCCTAATGGCTGCAACCAAGCCAACTGAGCCGCAAACTGCAGCTGTTGCTCAAGAGGTTAATTGGAGCTTCATGGTGCAAGATGTCACCCCTGTTCAAGCTCTTATGGCTGGAACCGATGATACCAAGGTACATGAACATCTCTGTACTCTAGCATATATAGATAAGGTTAAAATATATCAAGACTACAACATGGAAATTAAGTCTGATATTGAGTCCTTAAACATACTAAAATATGGTTTTAAGAGAGCAGAATTTGACTATAAATTCAAAATTGATGAGTTAGAGAAAGCTGTATCTTTTTTAAAACATGAACACTCACACTACAGGGCTCAAATAAAATACTTAGCTAGAAGATTTAGTTAGTTGTTTAATTCCTAGAAGGTAGGAGCATGAGTTATAGTATGATTTGTTTTTGTTTAGTTTAAATAGGGTTGTTTGGTTTATGTTTAATGTGAAAACAATTTAGTTTTTAATTAAATAAAAGTCTCCAACATTATGTTTCATCTTTCTTCCTGTTCGTTTTTGTTTTCTAGTTGATTAAAGAGTTCTGGAGATTCAATTGGTATTAGAGCTATACCAAGCTCTTGATTTTGGTTCAAAAGTAGCAAAAAAGGTTGTTTGTGTTTTATTTTGGCAGAGAACAACAAAAAAAATATGTTTTCTATTTAAATTCAGAGGCAATAAGAAGAAAGTTGGATTCAAAAAATCTTTAAATCCATGTGGAAGTAAGTAAGAAATAGAGTGAAAGAAAAAAAGGAAGAAAAAGAAAGAAAAAAGGAAATAGAAAGAAAGAAAGCAGACAAAGAAAGCAGTGTTGGATCAGATGATCAGATGAAGCTGGTACAACTAAAACTACACTTAAAAGATTTTGAGTACAACTGAATAAAGACTTCCGCAGACAGATGCACTTCCAAAGCTATGTTGAAGATCTTCCGAAGCTTAAAGATGAAGAACTTCAGAAGAAAGAACTCAGACTTCTGAGACTAAGTAGTTCTCCTTCCGAAGTAAAACACTTAGAAGATTCAAGACAAAGCCTACCGAAGGACAAAGTCATGAAGGCTTGGTGAAGTCTCAGAAGAAGTTATTTCTTTTGAAGTATAAATGGTTTCGGAAGAACTTATTCTTCCGAAGCCATTTAACCTTCAGAAGAACTAACTATGAACCAGCGGATAAAAGTATGGTCTGATTGACACATGCTGCCAAATCTGATATACTGCATGGTGCTTTCCCACCCCATGTAGTTAACCATACTTTATTCATTCACCTTTTATCAGTTAGTACAGTTACCAACTTTAGTTGGTGACAAAAGATAAGTCATGGACATATCATGACTACCTAATTTAGGATAGTATTTTATCTTAGATACCTTACATCTAGTAATGTAGTATTTGTTTAGATGTAAGTTCCAACTGATTTTTTTAAGTATAACCAGCTGTAGATAGTAGTATATATAGTTTCTCATAGTAACTCATTTAGGGATGCTTTGTAAGAGTCTTGTAATACTGAGTTGAGAAGTAATATATACAAGTATCTTGAAAAACCATTTCTTGTGTTCATTAACTTAGTATATTATTATCAACTTAGTTAGAGATTCTGCATCATCAAACGTGTAAAACTTAGTGAGTTTGTGAGAAAAATATTATGTTGAGAGACAAACATCAATCCTATAAGTAGAAAGAAAGAAAGAGAAAGAAGAAATAAAAAAAGAAAGAAAGAAGAAAGCAGAAAGAAAGAACGAGAAAGAAGAAAAGAAGAAAAAAAAAGAAAGTCAAACAAGAAAGAAAGCAAGTCTAAGCAAGCAAGAAAAAATGGCAAACCAACCAATTGTATCAATCAATGCAACATTCCATTGTAGTGTAAATCAATGCAACATTCCATTGTAGTGTCTCAAATTAACATCTACCAATTATACAAGTTGATCAATTATGGTGGAATATATTTTTCAAGCGTATGGATTATGGGAGGCAATTAATTCGATAAAAAGAACCTGATGGCCAAGGTTTTTATTTTCCAACATATTTTTGAGGATGTTGTACTCCAGGTTTCAAAAACATAAGGATGCAATAGATGTTGATAATCAATCAGGGGTTCGACATCTAAGAGTAGAAAGAGTGCAGAAAGCTCGCTTACAAACTCTAAGGAGTGAGATGGAGGAAGATGCAGTGACGGAGCTTGAGCATCCCCGTAGAGGGGCGGGGGTGGACGGGGGTGATTTTATTTTTTTAGGGGGGACGAACTCCACATTTATATAAAAATTTATTCTATCGAGCCAAAAATTTACACTAACGGACTAAAATTTAACACTGTCGACGAAAAAAATAGGAGCCTCCCCCCCTTCGGCCTTCACTATCCTCCGTCATTAGGAAGATGAAAGAAAGTGAAACAATGGATGATTTTTCAAGTAGGTTAGCTGACATAACAATTAAGTTTAAAAGCCTTGGTTCAAGCCTTGTAGAGGAGGGATTGTACGTAAGTTACTCAACTCAGTTCCAAAGAAGTTCCAACCTATAATGACATCTATGAAGTGGAAGAATAAAAGCTTATGAAGAACACCTCAAAAATCATGATGAAGTGAAAGAGATAGATCAAAACAAACTTCTACTAGAAACTTCATGTAATCAAAATGTATTCACAAAGTAGCATTATGGAAAGGGACGAGGCGATGGCAATCAAAGCTGTGGTAGGGGTCAAGGAAGAGGCTTGAGTATAAGAGAAAAAGGACGTGGAAAAGATCGATGAGACAAAGATAAGAGTGAATTTAAATGTTTTGAATGTGATGCAATATTGGATAATTTTTAGGAGTTTTAGTCTAGTTACAAGTCTTTTATTTATTAACTAATTAGTATGTTTTATTTTTATTAGCTAGAAGATTTAGTTAGTTTTTTAATTCCTAAAAGACAGAAGTATGAGTTATAGTAAGATTTGTTTTTGTTTAGTTTAAATAGGATTGTATGGTCTATGTTTAATGGAAAAAGAATTCAACTTTTAATTAAATAAAGAGTAAATTACAAATTATGTTCTTTATTAATATACAAAATTGCATAATATCTCCTTTATTTTTAATAATTACATACAATATCCTTTTTTTTAAAATATGTGCACATATATTGTCCTTTACACTAACTTTCAGTTAAATGTACAGTTAACTCGGTTATGTATCATATGAGGTGCGTTTTATCATTTTCTTTTCACATCTAATATATTAAACAAATGAAAAAAATAATTATTTAATATGAAAAATAAAGTTAAAAGGTATCAGACCGTTAGGTAAGTCAGTGAAGCCGAGTTCCTCTAACGTCCAATACCATTAAATCCATCATACCCCTCTATTTGATAGCCCAATACCGGTTATCTTCACCATCTACGACATCTTATACACCATTGAAATCGTTTGAACTCGAACAAACAACGATGGCAAGATTTAAATCCCTAATTCGCTCTTTGTATTTCGTTGCTCTTTGATTTTCTAGCTTATGTTGTGTAATTAACGAGTGACTTATAGTTTATTTTCATGCTTTTGCAATTATATAAGGAATTAAAAGAATCATAGGTAATATTCAAGTTTGTGTTTCTTATTGATTTTTATTATTTGTTGGTGTGAGTAATTTATAAAGTATTTACATGTATTTTGTTGATGTTTTGTTGAAATCCCGACCTTCTAAATGATTTGTGACTTACACTTCTTATTTTAGTAAATGTTATTGGAGGTTGTTGTCATTAAAAGTTTTGACGATTAGTTGAATGAATACACACCAAGAGTGATTGGTTTCACCGACTTACCTAACGGTCTGATATCTTTTAATTTTCTTTTTTCATTTAAAATTTTTATTTTTTATAAATTTTTTAATATATTAAACGTGAAAAAAATGATAAAAATACCCTCATGTGAAAGGGCACATAACTGAGTTAACTATACATTTAGATGATAATTAGTGTAAAGGAAAATATGTGTGCAAATCTTTTAATAAAAGGACATCGTATGTAATTATTAAAACTAAAGGACATACCATGCAATTTCATATATTAATAAATGACACAATTTATAATTTACTCTTAAATAAAAGTCTCGAGCATTCTGTTCCATCTTTCTTCCTATTCTATTTTGTTTTCTAGTTGATTAAAGAGTTATGGACCTTCACCCATTACCTATGTTGTTACGTAGGTATTTTAGGTTTCTATAACAAGTCATGCAAAACCATACAATTAATGAATCAAACCTCATCTACATAAAAATGAATTAATTTTTTAACTGCTTTTTGGATAACTAACGGACTACTGATCCATCCGATCTCCTTCATTACTCGATTACAAAACTTTGAGGCTCTAGGCTTACATATCTTAGAGGGAAACCCGTAAAGAATACTTACCTTAGGTGAGAAAACCCTATTGACTCAACCTAAAAGTTTATTACACGTGAAACTTGAATCTAAAAAGTCTTAGGCCATGTTTGGAATTGCTTATGTTAGTTGAAAAATGCTTTTAATAAAATAACTTTTTAACATATTACTTTTCAAAAGAAGCTTCTAAAAAATACTAAAAAAATTATAAAATGACAAAAAAGACATACTTTTATAAATTAAGGGGAGTTAATAGGAATTAGTAGACTAATAGAGAAGTATAATTGAAATAATAGACTAAAAAGAGTTTTTAAAAGTTAGTAAGTTACTCCTCTTACTTTTCAAAAACCCATTTTTACCCTATATTTTTTAAACGGCTAATTGGATCACTAAAAGACCAATGACGCATCTGATCTTCTCCATTACTCAAATACGAAACTAAAGATCACTCTCAAGAGAAAACTCATATTAAGAGAGAAAAGATACTGTCCTTACCAAATATTTTTTATAACTTAATAACTTTTTAAAAATTAATAAGTCAAAAACAATCTCAAACACCCACTTAGTTCTAATGCGATCTTGGATACCTCTTGTGACACGATGATTAGAGGTGTACAAACCGGTTTTTTTCCTCAAATTGGTTCGGGTTAAAAAACGAACCAATTTTTTTTGTCACAGGGTCAAACCGGTTCGGGTTACAAACCGGTCTGACTCGCTGAATACTCGAACCTGTTAAACCGATTTGGACCGGTTTGAAACTGATTTTTTTATATAAACCGTTTTGTCCGGTTCTTTTGACCGGTTCTTCTCCCGAACCAGTTTTTTTTGGGAGGTTACAATTTAAACAGTTTACAAGTAGATGTTGGGGATGTTTGGGATTGTTGTTTTAAAACAACTTATGACTTTTGGAGGGGTAAAAAGACAGAAATACCCCTCCAGAAGTCACTAAAAGTTACAAAGAAATCACTAGAAATTATAAATTATAACTTGTAGTGACTTCTGAACGGTCTATATTTTTACCCCTTTAAAAATCATAACTAATATTGTTTTAAAAAACCAATCCTCCCAGACATGCACCTATCTAACATGTATCCCTTTTTTACACCAGGGTATGAAATGAAATTAATATACAGCAGCTATCGTTGCCTGTTTGCAACAGGGTTTCCCCCCTTTCATCTTTCTCATCGGCTCCGATGTATACTCACTGAGAGCCCCAATTTCACCCTAACATAAATCTCTGCCTCCATCTCCGTCGTCTTCATTTCACTCCCCATCGCTGTGTAAGTTCACCTCTTCAATCTTTTGTTTCTCCTGCTCTTTTACTCTAAACAACAATCCCTTCACGATGCCTCAATTTGAACAAATTCGTTGTTATCATGCAATTAATTCAGCTGATCAGCTACATTTCAAATCGAATCGATCAATAATCGACAATTCGCCGTGGATTGCACAAATCGAATTGATCGATAATTGGGTATTTGCAGTTGTAGTTTTGAACTTATTTGGTGTTTGTTCTGTTACTTTAACATGCTGTAGGAATCTGTAGAGGTGCATAAGAATGAAGCGGACGCGTTCGTATAAAGAGCAAAAACCTAAAGCCCCATTGGTGAAAAACACACCTCAGAATGATGCTGCTATTGGCATATCTGAATCTGATGAAAGGACATCAGGAAATATCGCCTCCTCCATGCGCATTGGAACCGAAACTCAAAGAACTGGTTCCCTCATGAGGGGAAGGCAAGGAGATTTAGATGTAGGAAGAAATGATAGTGGGAGGATGGAGATTAACGTGAACGGATTGAGTCATATGATTGCATCCATTATTAAAGAAGTGTCCAAGGAAGTTGGTGGTGTGGGTAACCTGTCAAGGAGCTTAGTAGATGGCTCAATCAGCAATGCGCAGAGGGATCAACCTCGCGTCGACATGGGTCTCGAGGAAAACAGAAGCCAAATGCATCAGAATCCAGAATACAAGCCGCAAGAATTGAATGCTGCGCTAGGAGTATGGTTTATTATATCATATAAGTTACATTGAGCATCCTTGTGTAAACTGTGCATACTTGCTTTACACTTATAGATATATTTTTTCTACCCTAGGTGATTGAAAAGACCATGAAATTGGATGCAGCTGATCCGTTTAACAGACCTGTAGATCCTATTGCACTTGGGATACCTGTAAGTTTACTGTTGGAATGTAACTTAACATTTTGTTTTTTTATCTACATATATGTGCTTTTGTTGAAGTGTCTAGGCATGTTTGATCATTCTATTTGGGCCAATGGAATTATTGTTTTCAATTGCTTGATTCCCACCAAAATCAGGAGTAAGCTTTTATGATATACATTCTATAAAGTTTTAAAATATATCAATTCGATGGTTAAAATATCTTAGGGATATTTCACACTACTCTGGAGTTGCATTTGTCTGTTGTTGGTATGTAGTAGCATGTCTTGTGACCATCGAACTTGCTACCAGATCAGCAGGTGGCTGATCAGAACAGAAGCATCAACAACAGTGGCCTGCTGTGTTTCGAAGCATGTTCACCAGCCGCTGCTGGTTCAGCTCTGTTCGGCCAGAACAAATTCTCGAAAAGAGTTCAGAAATTTTTTTGGACAGCCGTATAATCGCCTAGCAAGTGGTATTAGAGCCCATGCTCGTTTGTTTTTTCGGTTATCATGACAAAAGAGGGGAAGATCAAGATCGATAAGTTTGATTCTTGAAGATGCATATTGAAGATTAACTTTAGTGGAAGAACTTACATCTGTTGTTGTTGGGAGTGAAATTAGAAAAGTTGTTTGATGTAGATTGCGATTTGTTGGATCGACAAGCTCTAGGGGTGATCATACCATCTCTGCCGAAGAATGTGGCTTACAACAACATCAATGAAAAAACCCCTACAGGGTTATTAAAGGCCCTAACCAATATGTTTGAGAAGCTGTTTGCCTCAAATAAGGTATTTTTAATTCGGCGGTTAGTCAATACCAAAATGAAAGGTGCACGTCTGTACGTACTTCTCATATCATGATTTTAAATCAGTCATATCTCGATTGTTATCGGTTGGCATTAAATTTGATGATGACGTTCAAGCACTTCTTTTATTGTCTTTCTTGCCGAAGAGTTGGCTAGGGAAATTTACAGCAGTTAGCAGTTCATCCGGAATTGCTAAGTTTACGTTTGAAGGGATGCGTGACCTGATTCTAGAAGATATAAGACAGGAGTTCAGGTGAATCTTCAAACACTGTTGAGTACAAAAGGTAGAGGAAGAAGATTTAAATGAGGAAACAATGTGGGCGAATCTTCAGAACACATGAAAGATATTATATGTTGGAACTACAAAAAGACAGGGCACTTCATAAATCGGTGCACAACTCTGGCAGGTGCAAGAGATAAGAAAGATGTGAATGTTGCAACAGAAGACTAAGATGACACACTAATTTGTTGCGTTGAGGGCTTAGCAGATCTTGGGTTATGGATTTAGGATCATGACTCCATGTCTTATATAGCATGGAGATAATGAAGAATATTAAACTTGGAAACCTCCGGAAGGGACGATTCGTAGATGATGAGACTTAAGATATCATGGGCATGAGGAAATTACATTAAATACCTCTTTGGGGTGCACTTGGACATTGAAGGATGTCAACCTTAATCCATACCTAAAGAGAATGCTTATCTTTGTTAGGCAGTTGGATGACCATGGATATCAAGTTATGTTCGGGAATGGTAATTGAAACGTAGTAAAAGGAAACTTGCTTGTGTTAATAAGATAGGGACTCTATACATGGTCTAGGTACAATCAGAAGAAGTTAATGCAGTCACAATTGAATCAAGTTCTCCTTGTTTGAAGATGCCAACAACAAAAGGGTACTTCTAGATTTGATGAAAGTGAAAGTTGGGTCTGGTGGAGCTTATTGCCAGAAAAAGGTTACATTCATAGATTCAGGAGTTTAGAAAGCACATATTAGGTTGGTGCAAGTTGTGGTTAAAGATAGGCCCGTGACAAATGAAAGTTTAAAAGATATTCGCAATGGTAGGAACTCAGAGGTTAAAGATGGTTCAACTCCTCCAATTTCATTTCCACCGCTATAGAGGGTTAGAAGTTCTAGTTTACTATAGATTAGAGGGTGAGGAGATCTGCTGAAGATTAGAGAATCAACAGATTGAACAAAGTTTAGTGGGTCAGGATATCTAGTTTAGATACGAGAGAACCTTAGTGTTGTGTAGAATTCACATAGTAAAAGATTTGTTATAGTGGGAGTAGGGTATGAAAGAGGAGAAAGGGTCACAAGAAAAGAGCTGAACTTGGGTTTCTAGCAGAGTCATCAACGACAGATACGTTGACAATGCCCATGGTACATGATGAGGTGACGCTTAAACTGGTCGTTTGGCCTTCAAGATTGATCAATGTGAAGGTGTTGCAACTAACAAGAGAGGAAGATTATAGAATTATGGAGTGCAGTTGAAGTAATCAAATCTCCAAGTGGGAGATTGTTAGGTGTGTGGAGGCTTGAGGGCAGCCAGCCTTAGCCTTCGACTAATTTTGAAAGGTTGAATTTTTTGATGGTAGATTACAATATGACAAGATTTGACAGCTATACTACAACCTGTCATCCTTTCTTATAGCCTAAGATTTAAGGGATTTTAACCCCAATCTCTACACTATATATAGGACCCATGCAATTGTAATTCCACATCACCTCCAAAGTAATAAGAAAGACTCACTTGTTGTTATGGATGTTTTGTTTGTGGGCTCCGATCCCTTTTGGGTCTGGCCAGGTTCCATTGACTCGAACTCATGACCATCAGGTCGTATGCCGGCTCCCTTAATGTTGCTCCAAGGTCCGCCCCATGCAAGTCTTTGATAATTACCTTTAATTATGTTGCTCTTGTACATGCATCTTTTTTACATGCATGCTTCACTGTTAGAAAATGAAGTAAGTCATTACTTTTTATTCATGTTTATTGGCGTTTGGAAATTCTTTTGTTATTTTAATAATCTGTATTTTTAAAAAGTAACTTATCTACAACATTATGCCTAGGGATTGTAGAATATAATAGAACCACAAACTATCTTTTTTTTGTTTATTGTATTATACGATGTTCTGTGAATAATTCGGGTGGAACTTGAAGCAGGATTATTTAGATGTTATCAAGACACCAATGGATTTTGGTACTATATGCAACAACCTTAAGAATGGTCTCAAGTACATGAATTCAGGAGATGTTTTCAAGGATGTACAATATATTTGGCACAATTGTCTCACTTATAATAAAAAGGGTGATCACATTTTGAAGCTCATGAAGCGGGTGAAGACATTTTTCATGAAGCACTGGAAAGAAGCTAGATTACACACGGAACAACCATCTGCTATTATAGGTAAGGAGTTTAAGGACCCCATCGTTGCTATTATTAGTAATGAGTTTAAGGACCCCATCATTGAAATTTTTGTTACTATTACTGTGTTAAGTTTGGCTATAAGAACTTATGAGATATCATATTTATATAATATAGTCTTAATTATCTTTGATATCTTCCATTCTTTTTTGAATTTGTCATTTCATCCCCTCTTATATCACATCTGAGTTGTTAAGTAAAATTTTATGTTATTGTTCTACAACGTGTTAAGAACACATTAGTTGCATTGATCACTATTGTAGTTCTTTTTCTGACTTAGAGATTTATGACTTAGAGAACCATTGTTTTATGTTGTTTTTGCATTGTGGTTGTCAGACATGTTATTGTTTAATTAAGGATATTCTTTTTTAATGCAACAAAGTTTTCCTCTTTTCATTTTAGTACTTCTGTAATCAATGGACGTTTAACGTCTTTTGGTGACGATTCCAATTACTTTTTTTATGCTACTCATTATATATTCCATCACCCTCTTATTAATATCTTTTATTTATAGGTAAAGAAAAAAAATGTGAAACTAGTATAACCATGAGGAGCATCATTAGCATAGTTGTTAAGATTGCTTCTCCCCAAACTCATATATATAGATTCATAGAGAACATGATTATGATACCACATCTCACCTCTAGCACATGTCAATTTGTTCTTCGTTCACGTGTATTATTATGTTGGGTTGCAGAACTGTTAAACATGTGACTAGGATGCTCTAATCCGTGATATGAAGGGCCAAAGCATTAGTTTGTCGTTTAGGCCCCTGGGTGTAGGTTTCGTGTCAAGAGAGACTGGTGGAAGGAGGGTGATGAGGCGGTGAGAGTGAGAGATGGCAGAGAGATGATGGTGGAAACAGGATGGTGGGCATGGTGGTGCTGATTGTTGAGGTGTGAAGGCCTTTGGGCTTTTGGATAGAGTTATGGGCCTTGCCCATTGAAGCTTTTTAAAACCCTAATTATCTTTATATATATAGAGCATGTCATTATATTGTAATTTTGTCCCTTGATGTCACACCTCGGTCTCAGGGCACCCCGGGAGTGTGACCGATTGATACTCGTTATTGTTCACTTTTTATTTGTTTGTTTTGAAAGACGTTTACGCAGCGGAAAATCATTTCACAGTTCATTTCATAAAATAAAATAAATCATGATTTATAGAAATAAACTTTCATATATTCGTTGGGGATTAAACGCCCATAATTTTACATAACATTGTTCAACGCAATGTTTACAAAATTTTATGTCTACTGACATATATTTAAAACTTGCCACAAGGTCTATGCCTAGGAAACTTTAGTCATTCTAGCACTATTCTTGCTACTATATTCATCATAGGGTTTTCATGCCTAGGATTCATAGTCCATCCAGCACTAACATCTGACTAAACATATTTAATCATGTTTACCTGAAAATGTTTGAAAATAATACATCAACGAAAAGCTGGTGAATACATTTAATTTGACACAAAAATATTTCGGCATAAATAATGATAAACTGTTAATCATAAATTAACTATAAACTACACATTTAGCAATCTATTTCAATTGGAAGTCCCCCTCCATCAGTCTTACTACGGGACTCTCCGGATCTGCACCGAGTCTGAACCAGCCCCGGTATGGGATTTTCACCCATCCCCAGGATATAATTTGATCAAACATACATATACTTCTGGTCTAAATGTTTTAGCAGGATACCTCTATGCATTAACATGGTTAACGTACTAATGTCTTTTTCGCAAAAGAAAATCATTTGAATGTTTTGAAAGTATTAAACGTGTTCACGTGATAAGTTTAACAAAGCCTCTAAACTTGATAAGCTTTTGTTTCTGAACCTCGAAGTAACTTATGGGTTAAGTCACGAGCCTCTAACACCTTGATTAATTTAGAATTTCTATACTTGTTGTCTACAACATATACACCGGTTTCCTAATCTCGGGTTATTTTTATGGTGTTTAAAAGGTAGTAGAGAGTTTCGTGCGTGAAAGTAAGGAAGACGATCAAAAGGTTATGAAATGAAATGAAGCAAGAGACATCTATTTATATATGGATATTTCTTACTCATTAAGTATTTCTTACTTATTAAGTTTTATCCAAACTTAACTATTAAGTTCAAAACTTAACAATCAAGTTTTTATATTTTATTTAAGACTTAGCCATTAAGTTTTATATTTTATCCAAGTCTTAGCTATTAAGCTTTATCCAAAACTTAGCTGATAGAATCGAACAAGATAGCAGGCAACGATTAAACTAGAATTGCAAATGGCCCAATTCGAGAAGGGCAAAAGTCTCCACAATTACAATAAACTTTCACTAATTTTCTGAGTGAATAAAACAAGATGCAAAGCCTGCTAATAAACAATAACTAATAACTGTTAATAATTGGTTTCTTGAACGTGGGTAACTGCTCCCGCTTCCCACCATTCTACCGCCTCATTGTTATGTGGGCCTAATGGGTTTAGCCAAAGCCCAAATAGAGCATAATGCTCTGGCCCAATGGTATCGCTTGGCCCAATTGTCTTGTCCTGTTTCTTCTTTCTTCTCGGGTACACCTGATGGACTCTATCATTACATCCCGGCCCGTAAGACGCCTTGTCCTCAAGGCGAAAAGAGGGAAATTGTTCAGCGATCAAATCATAAACCTCCCAAGTTGCTTCTTCCAGCGGACGATTTTTCCACGAAATGAGTAATTCCAAAATTTGCTTGTTGGCTTCCGAGATCCAACGATGTGCAAGGACAGAAGCAGGTTGGAGTTCGATGTGCCAATCTTTAGTAATAGGTAAGGGAGCAATCTGATCCTTGGGAAATGAACCATGAGCGGGTTTCAACATGGACACATGGAAGACGGGGTGCACTCTAGCGTCTGGCGGGAGTTCCAATTCATAAGCAACGGGACCGACAACCCGTTTAACACGATAAGGGCCAAAAAATCGGGGAGAAAGCTTCTCATAACGACGTTTGGCTAAGCTGCGTTGACGGTACGGTTGGATCTTCAGGAAGACATAATCACCCACTGCAAAGGATAACTCACGACGTTTGGAATTGGCTTGCGCACGCATGCGGTCTTGAGCTTTGGCAAGATTGGAGTGCAGTAACTTGAGCATTTCGTCACGGGTAATCAATTGCTGCTCCAAGTCATCGTTATGGGTATCGCCTTTGGTGTAGGGAAGGAGTGGAGGGGGTTCCCGCCCGTAAACAACAGTGAAAGGAGTAGTACCAGTAGAGGTGTGAAAGCCGGTGTTATACGAAAATTCAGCCCACGGGAGGAAGGAACTCCATTGGGTCGGTTGCTCATGAGCAAAACAGCGTAAGTAAGCTTCCAAACAACGGTTGAGTACTTCGGTTTGTCCATCCGTTTGGGGGTGGTAACTGGTGCTGAGTTGCAGATTGGTTTTGCTCAGACGGAACAGCTCCTGCCAGAAATTGCTAAGGAAGATCACATCGCGATCCGAGACGATGGAGCGTAGGAACCCATGTAACCGAACGATCTCCCTGCAAAAGACTGAGGCCACCCCCTTGGCAGTAAATGGATGAGATAAACAGAGAAAGTGCGCATACTTACTCAAACGATCCACAACTACCAAAATTGTATCAACTCGATTTGATGGTGGTAGACCCATGATAAAGTCCATAGAAATGTCTTCCTAGATGCGGGTTGGAATTGGCAGGGGTTGTAGCAACCCCGCAGGCGATAAGGTTTGGTACTTCTGTTACTGACAAGTGAGACATTGTTGCACATAGATGCGGACCTCCTGTTTCATCTTGGGCCAGAAATACTGCGTGGAAAGATGTTTGAAGGTTTTAAGGAAACCCCCATGACCACCAATTGGAGTGTTGTGTACCTCATGCAATAATGCCAGCTTGATTTGAGGTAAGTCGGGGACCACTAAACGGTTGTGGTAAAAAAGAAACTGGTCGACCCATTCGAATCCCGGGACGGAGGAAGGGTCTGCTTGTAACCGTTGGATAATTTCCGAAGTGTAATGAATCTGTGAGAAGACCTGCCTTGATAGTAGCAAGTTCCACCGAATAAGGGACTGTGAGAGTTAAAAGGGTACCGGTCAGAGGCTTGCGGGACAAAGCGTCAGCTCCTCGATTCTCTTTACCGGCACGATGACTGATGGAAAAATCGAAGGGCATCAGTTTGAGCAGTAGGCGCTGCTGTTCGGTGGTGGTAAGTCCCACAACGTATGATATCTCCGTTTCCAATTTGGACTCCAAAGGGGGGTACCAGTTGGGTTATTAATTTCAGCTCATTAACCAAAATGTCAGAGAAAAAATTATGTGTTGACCCCCCATCAACCAAAATCAAAACTTCAGTAGCATCCAACTTACCATGTACTTTCATTGTAGTGGGATGAGATTTCCCCAAGATAGCATGTAGGCTGATTTCGGCTTGTGTCTTCTTGGGTATCCTCCGGAGTCGCATCAACGGTTACATTCAGTCCATCATCTACTTCGTCTGCCTCCAACACTTTAAGAGTCCCCGTTTTGCATCTATGACCGGGTCCATATTTATCTCCGCAGCGAAAACACTCCCCTTTTAGGAACCGTTGTTTTTCAGCGTCGGATAGTCGAGGTTGGAATTTAGTTTCGGGTTTATGGTTATTTGAGGAAGACGATGAGGAGTAGGTTACGGGTAAGAGGGGTTTAGAATCAGCTTTGAGTTGGGAACCCCAATTGATTTTCTTCTCGGGTTTAGAGTGGCTAATTTTGGCTTCGAATTCAAGGGCGAGGCTTACTGCTTTGTAGACGCTGCGGGGTTTATGGATTCGGACATCGGCCTTCAACTCTTCTTTGAGCCCATTCAGAAACACCCCAAGCAGACAATGGTCCGGCCAATTTGAGACTCGCGCAGAACGTCGTGCGAATTCTTGCCTATATTCTTGAACCGTACCGGTTTGTGTCACGCTGCATAGATACTCATCCGGGTTCTGAAACTCTGGTGGCCCGAAATGCTTCTTCAGTGCACTAATTAACTCCTCCCAATAGGTGATCTCTTGTTCAGCAGCTATCCATGAATACAAATCCAAGGCGTCACCTTCCAGATGCATAGCAGCCACATCTACTTTCTCGTCGTCAAGGGTGTTGTAGAAGCGAAAGTATTTCTCTGCCTTCAAAATCCATCCTCGGGGATCACCACCGCTGAATGCGGGAAATTCGATTTTGTGATAAGGACGACGTCCGGAATGGGAATAACTGTTTTCTCCATCTTCGAACTTCGATCCTCCTCCGTGCTTGTCTTTGTTCGCGTTCTGCCTCTTCAACTCGGCAATGTCCTCCTTCATGGATTCCACCGCTTCGAGCTTCGATGCTATGACCGCTAACTGAGTTGCTATAGGATCGGTTGAGTTGCCTCCTGTTTCTGAATTACCACGGGTTTGAACCATTGTGCGATTTCCCGGCAATGGAACCAATGATAGAATCGAACAAGATAGCAGGAAACGATTAAACTAGAATTACAAATGGCCCAATTCGAGAAGGGCAAAAGTCTCCACAATTACAATAAACTTTCACTAATTTTCTGAGTGAATAAAACAAAATGCAAAGCCTGCTAATAAACAAAAACTAATAACTGTTAATAATTGGTTTCTTGAACGTGGGTAACTGCTCCCGCTTCCCACCATTCTACCGCCTCATTGTTGTGTGGGCCTAATGGGTTCAGCCAAAGCCCAAATAGAGCATAATGCTCTGGCCCAATGGTATCGCTTGGCCCAATTGTCTTGTCTTGTTTCTTCTTTCTTCTCGAGTACACCTGATGGACTCTATCATTAGCCGTTAAGTTTCATCCTAATTTTATCTAAAACTTAGGCACTAAGTTTTATCCAATACTTAATTGTTAAGTTTTATCCATAGTTTAACTATTAAGTTGTATCTGAAGGCTTAGGCATTAAGTTTTTATCTAATACTTAGTCATGAAGTCACGCTTGAAACATAACCATGATTATTTAATTGACAAAAATAATATGAAAATTTCGCAGGTGTTACACTTGAGCTTAATAAAAATACCTAGTTGCAAAGAGTGGACATAGATCATCTTGACCAACCATTATAATTCTTGTGTTCTTATTGCTTTCGTGTGTGTGCTTGCAATTGTTGTTTGTTCCCGTTGCGTAAGACACCTAACAAATGGTTGATTACTGTTTTTTGAAGATTTTCGTACACCTAGGGTTTTTTGCCGCCGGCATCGCCGCCTAGGGTTTCTGCGTTGCCGCCGCCTAGGGTTACTGTCGTCACCGCGGTTGCCTAGGGTTTTGCCGCCGCCTAGGGTTTTGGTTGGAAGTACCGGAACTGGTTTGTTTATCCTTCTGATTGACTGGTTATCAACTGTTTAATGTGCTTATTTCTTTTGTTTTGTCTTTATTTTTTATTATGGTTGTAGACGGGAAGACTGTGATCGAAAAGTTCAATGGTATTGATTTTGGTTGGTGGAAAATGCAAATAGAAGCATTACTATGTCAAAAGGATTTGGATATGGTACTGGAAAAGAAGCAGTTTGGGATTACAAGGACAAGAAAGCTAGAGCGGCTATTATGTTATCTTTGACGAAGAGCGTTGCTTTTAACATCATGAAATAAACCACCGCAAGTGGTATGATGTTGGCTCTATCAAATATGTATGAAAAGCCGTCTACGACTAAGAAGGTGTTCTTGATGAGGGAACTGATCATGACGAGAATGAAAGAGGGAAACTCAGTCACTTCCCACATTAATGATCTGAATTCTATTATGTCAAGATTAGAATATGTGGGAATAAAATTCGATAATGAGACTCGAGCCGTGGTGTTACTATCTTTATTGCCTGATAGTTGGTCCTAACATTGACTACTGTTATAAATTCTATGAGGGCTAATGAAATGACATTTGAAAAGATCTGAGACATTGTGCTAGGTGAAGAAACACGTCTGAAAAGTGCAAATGTTGGATCATTGTCTGAGATGTTACACGTTGGCAGGGGAAGGGAAAATAGCCGAGGCAGCGGTAGTCGGGGAAAGAGTTCAACTCGGACTCGAAAAAATGAGGTGCTGGATCTGCAACGAGGATGGACATGTTAAGAGTCAATGTCCAAAGAAAGGTCTAAACACTACTGCTGAGGATGTCAATGATGGTGATGTGTTAATTCTTGAGGCTGAAAATAGTGTGGGTTTTTGGATCATGGATTCTGGTTTTTCGTTTCATGCCGTATACGGCGGTGAAATGATGGTGAATCTGAAAACAAGCGATTTTGGGAATGTACGTGTTGCTGATGGCAGAATGCTTGTTGTAATGGGCATGGGTGATATTGATTTGGTGACTCCATTGGGAACTACATGGAACCTAAAGAATGTCCAAGTGATTCCGGGTTTGAAAAATAAATTAATTTCCGTTAGTAAACTAGCTGAACAAGGGCTGGAAGTCATGTTTGGTGGTGGTAAATGAAGGGTAATCAATGGGAACCGGGTGATTGCTCGTGGTGATAAACATGGGTCATTGTACATGGTGGAGGTACCTGCTGAGGGACTGATCAACCCGGTTAAGCAAATCAAAGTCGGGTTCGCTAAATTTGCTACTAAGAGAGTTCATTTTGGGAATATGAAGTCTGGAGTAGAGATTGTAGCTGAGGGGTCATAAGTCTAAACCAGTCAGAGGAGTTTGTGACAGTGGGAGCATGGGGCATGTTCCGGATACAGTCAAGAAGAATCGTTGGGTTTTGAAGACTACGACTGGAAAATTCTCTCCTGGTGATTGTTTGCTGAATTTGGAGAGTGTTTGTGGTTCTCGGTGTGTCTTTTAATTTGGTGGATCGTGTAAACCAGTTGAGACAGAGGATGAGTCGTTGGTGGAATTTGCCACGACTGAGTTGGAGCTCAAGGGAGCTTCAATGGGCCCTTTCAAGTAATTGATGAAAAGGGGCCACTGCAACTAGGAGACCTGGATTAAAATCTTAGCTTGTTCTTTGAAATTGGAGGCTAGGAGGATTTCTGTTATTTGAAGATTACTGATAATACTGGATGACAGGGTTGCTTTGTACTTAGATGGCTAGCTGGAGTATTCGCAAGACCTTCTAGTAGGAGATTGTTGAGGTGGGAAGGCCTTTGGGCTTTTGGATGGAGTTATGGGCCTGGCCCATTGAAGCTTCTTGAAACCCTAATTATCTTTATATATAGAGCAAGTCATTGTATTATAATATTGTCCCTTGAGTTTAATAAAGATACCTAGTTACAGAGAGTGGACGTAAGTCATCTTGACCGAACCACTATATTCTCGTGTTCTTATTGCTTTCGTGTGCGTACGTGCAATTGTTGTTTGTTTCCGCTGCGTAAGATACACTGATTTGGTGAAACAAAAACGAAGTCGTGAGATGGAGAGTAAGCCAAAGCGGGATGATATCTGATGTGGCATGATGAATCTGGCAGGAACACCCCCACCTTTGGTACCATATCTCCATTTAGTATGACACATAGAGGTCTAATAGGCATAAGACTTGTACTACTTAAACCTAGAGATTTAAAGATAATCACATTTTACAATCCTTAGATTGTTTACTAAAAGTAATAGGTACAAAGTACTTGATTTGTTCGCTAAACATTTGCTTGCAGTTGGGGAATGCAAGTCATCTAATATATGGAAACACATAAGATAGGCTTTGTCATATGATCAAAGCTCTTGAATAATGCTCCGATATATTTTAGATCCATCATCCACTATCACTTTAGAATTAGTTGTAACTCCTTGTTTTGTGTCCTTGCTCATTTTAGCTGTTAGTTTTAGCAGTCACTGTAAATTAGTTGATGTTGGTGCTACTCACTATTACTATTATCAATTTTTAGTGGTACTGTTTAATCCTGATCAACACAAAGTTTATGTTAGTGATACTTTGATAGATTATCAATATTATTGATGTATCCTCGTTTTAATTCCATTTCAGCTGTTGTAGTTGCTGTTAAATATTGGTGTTTAAAATTTAGCTTTTTGGTTACTACTCCTTATTGGTAACTTTTAATTTTGCAGCTATTAATTTAGCTGTTAAATAGTTACATATCATGTCAGTGTTGGTATCTATATAGTTTCTAACTCTCTGGTGAAATGCATTCAGATGCCCAGCCACTTACAGAGTCTTCTATCTTGAGGCACAGCAAACGACAAAAAGAAAACCCACTTGCCAATAATTTAACCCACTTGCAGAAAAATGAGGCTGGTCAACCCTTGCAGGGCTCTAGTCAACAAGAGTCTTCCCCAGAAAAGGATGAGCCTAACATTGGTATTTCTTGTTACCATCTACTAAATTTCATATTCTTTTACTGCAACTGCTTAGGATATAAACATATATGGTTAACCGTAATTTGCTCAAAACAGATTCGAGAAATACTCAAAAGAAGCACCAATTTCATGGGCTAACACATCATCAAACAGCGGGAAGGATTAAAATTTTCACCAATGAGCTGGGTCAGCCTGTAGGTCCTGAGGCTACAAAATTAACCAGATTCCTGGGACAAACAGCACGGGACGGAAACTTGGCTCCTCTTACTTATAATGGTTGGAGCAAAATGCCAAAAGAGAACAAAGAGAATATGTGGCAGAAAGTTCTGGTATCTGGGGAATTTTTTATATTGTCTTAAGTTTTTCTTCTATCTTTTGGTAAATTTAAAACAATGTTATACAGTATTTGTATATTTTACAGACGTTGTTCTAAACAATGTAATACATTATTTGTATATTTTACAGACGAGGTTTGATATTGAACCTGGTTGTCGGAAATGGGTTATGTTGTCACTTGGAAGTATATGGAGAAACTTCAAGGCACATCTTAAGACTTCTCGTTATGATATTCATGCAACTGATGAGGAACGGCTTGCAGACTGTGATGGGAGGGTTCTTCCTGACCAATGGTCATATCTTGTTTCTCAGTGGAGCTCTGATGAATTTCAGGTTTGTGTCATATTCCATCAATTTAAAGTTTTATACATACTTTGAAAATTTGTTAAACTGGAAAGGTTATGCTAGTGATATAATTTTTGTGCAATATTTCAGAGACTTAGTGCTAGAAACAAGGCTAATCGTGCAAAGGTGAGGTTCATCCACACCTCAGGCACAAAAAGCTTTGCTAGATTACTCGAGGAGGAGGTAATTATACCCGCAGATAACTTTGTTAAGGTTCTTCCTCTATATATACTACTTCCAGTGCATTGACTAATTTAATGTTCTGTTAAACCATTACAGAGGGAAAAAAGGCCTGATGGGAAGGAACCCTCACAGGCAGAACTATTTATATTGACTCGGACACGCAAAAATGGTCAGCCCGTGAATGAAACATCAGCTGCTGTAATCGTATGGGCTCAAATCTCATGTTATTTGCTTTTTTTATAGAGAAAATGTGTGTATTTGTTATGTGTATTGTATTTTTCTCCTTATAAACACATGTATTTTCATTACAGTCCAAACTTCGTGAATCTGCAACTCTAGATGATGCTTACCAGCAGATAATGGGAGTGGATAGGAAAGGTAGTGCATCCCTATCTGAATTAAATGCTACCAGCGGGACTGTAATTCCTAGTCGTGCTGAGGCTATGAAGATGGTCGAGGAAAAGAATGCGGAGGTTGTTGAAATGAAAGAGAGACTTGCATCAGTGGAGGAAACATGCTCACAGATGGCTGCTCAGATGTCTGCAATGATGTCAATGATGGCAAACATGCAGAAGACTTTTGTTGGGGAGAATATTCCTAATGATGTAAGTTTGTGATCCATCTCATAGAGTATGAAAAAGTAAATAATGCTCCATTACTTAGTTACATCATCAAAGAACATAATCCAGCTTTCACAGTTCACTAGTGGTCAAGCACATTGATACGATCCGTATAATTGGATTAGATAATTATCGGTTGTCTTTTCTTATATAGGAGGTAGGTTTTATTGTAGATAAAGATTGGGATCCTATATATATATTAGGACATGGATTCCTAGTTAGAAAATCTCTTATGAGGCTTTAGGGTTGTAATTTCTGTTATGCTTAATGGTAAAATGAGTTCGTATATACCAACTGGGAGAGATGATCGACCTCTGGAAAGTTGATCAACTTAATTACTATTTCCGTTTGTTTTAATTAAATTATATTTGAGCTGGTTTGTACCTACATATGAATTGCCAGTGTTTAAAGTATAATTAATAGAGGTGGCGAGATGGCCAAGTTAGGCGGGTTGGGTTATGGGTCAAATTGTGTTTGGGTTGAAAAGGCTCATCTTATAGTAATAATAGAGTTAACTGACTGCAAATACTTAACTAGTTAATATTTACAATTCTTTTAGATGATTGATGCTTTAATGATGGTTACAAAGACAAACATATCACAATAATCTGAATATTTGAGAAAAATAGACTGTTGGCTATTTGAACGTGTTTGGCATGTTAAGCCCATTTGACCTGTTTCGGTTTTGCTAGTTTTTTCTATTCACTTGTTGAATCTATTTGAGATAAAACATTACCCGAATGGGTTCTATTCGTAATTAAATGGGTTAGAAGTTGTCACCTATAATATTCAATTCTATACGAGGAAAGAAGGAAAGTAATGCCATGGAGAGCAATGATGTTGGATGTTAGCTAAATTGACATCAGTTTTGTAACATGGTTAAAATAGTTATGGCGGTATGAACTGTTTCTTATGTCGTTTATGTGTGTTTATTAGGTTCCTCATACTGCGGTTCCAGTGGGTAGACCAAATCATTTCGAACTTGCTATTACATCTAATCATGAAGTTCCTCTAA
Organism: Flaveria floridana; assembly: GCA_018326465.1. NCBI lineage: Eukaryota > Viridiplantae > Streptophyta > Magnoliopsida > Asterales > Asteraceae > Flaveria > Flaveria floridana. Next base: position 24,149 of record BJCO01362945.1, read on the forward strand.
AACAGGTGAATATCTTTATAGGTTCTTATTAACATATTAAAAGCTTAAGATGCTTCACACAATCACAAGATTTATGAGCATGGATCTGTGTTGCAGACTCGTGGAAGGAAGAAGAGAAGGTAGAGAGACCAACATGGTACTTACTCACATGCCTTTGTAATATTTTTGTGAATTCTTGAATTTGATTTTGTATACCCTTTGGGATCATCAAAAAGCGTCCCAAACCTGTCTTATTGCCAGCCCATCCCTACATATTACATAACACATAGTTCTCTTTACTTGAATATTTCACATTACCAACCACTAATGCATACATAATGTTTGGTCTCTAGATACCAACACATACATCAAATTACCAACCATTAACACATACATGCCTTTATTGTTGGAATATTTCATAGCCTGCTCTCATCAAAACGCTTTCACCCTCTAATTTCGGCAACCATAGGGATTGTATGAAAATTAGCTGAAAGTTAGACTTGAACTTGATGAAAGTTACAATTCTTATTAGTTGATCCAAGTCTTCTACACAAACCAATAAACGTTTTAAAAGGTTAGTAACAAATCTAAGACTTCTACACCGATGAACATATATCAGTGTAGGAGGCTTTATATACGCAACTCTTAAGTATGTAGACCGTTTGTCAAAAACTAGTTCTAAACATTAAATGAGATTTAACACATATTTATTAGTTCTTTGCTATCAAGTTACTGTAGCCTAGCTGCTTTAGAACATGATGGAAAAGCCATTTGATTCATATATGCCTTAAAACATTCTTTAGCGCTTTTTTAACTAGCTGAGTTGATATTTGGTTCAATGGTTCTGTTGACATTTTGATATATGATTTATCTTGATTATGCATCACTAGTTATACACTTGAACTTTGGTACTAGTTTACAGGGATAAAATTCTTCCGCTTGTACTCATTTCAGTTCTTCTGATAATATGTTACTACTTACATTGACATGATTAGATGAATATAGTTTTCTCATCTTATTATTATTATTATTATTTTTTTATGTAGTTGGTGCCACATTTGCTTTGGTATCCTAGTATTCCAGTACCTGTGGGGTTTCGTAAGCACGACATTATGACATCAATGGCATGGCACTTCCCGTGTAATGTAGACAAGACCAAATATCCTTCTGTATGCTATGAGAGCTTTCGATTATTATATTATTCATCAGGCGTATGAAAGTGTCTTAAGGATATTATTATTGTATATGCTTGTTGGATGATTAGTGTGAATGTCAATACCTCATTTCACATTTGGTCCATAGGCAACCTACCTACCTACCTATTCACCCCTTTGAGATATTACACTTTTAGCCGTTGGTACTTTTGTGTGATAAGATTTATTTATTGTTACTACTAGCTATGTTGTGTACTTTATTATACCGGTATTTGATTACTGGTGTTCACTAATTTTGATTATTGATAAGATACATATTTATCTAGGGCCGATATATGGAGTAACTATTTAGACGCTCCGACTTAATTTTATAAAAGCATACATAAAAATTTTCGAGCCATGTTAGGTGCACATTACAATATAAAATGTTGCAGAAAACATTTATAGTTGCAACTAGTAAAACTAGTGATAATTTTAGTAAACGATAGTCCAACGGATAATCAATGTGTTTTTTTGTTTCCACAATTATTTTGGCAAGATCGCTTATCACACTTATATTGGTAAACTTGTTATCTTCTTTCGCATTTAAAATGTAGTCAGTGTTGGCACTAGAAACTTTTAACTAGAGTTATAATAATATATAAAAAATGAACGAATAAAGGTAGCAAATTAACTAAACTTTAAAGCTAAATTATATAAACAATAAAATTTTAAGCTAAACAAAATAAACAAACGTAATAAATTGTCTAAATAAATAAGTTCAAAAAATGGAAAGCAAGAAAGTTTTAAGCTAAACTAGTTAAACAAAGAAAGTAAACATAAATAAAAAAGACTCACTTAAATTATTTATTATCAAGTATTTTACATATTACACGAAATTTAAGTTTGAGTAGAATTCCCTAAAATGTTCTATATGCATTGTTTAGACCATTGATATATAGTAAGTAAAAAGATAAAATCTAAATTCACCTAAAGATAAATATTAAATATACTCTTATTTTCATTTCAGATGAATTTCTAGTATTCTTACTCCAATCTTTGTTGTAACTTTTGCAGGCTTCGTAAGAAAGAAAAATTTCGATGAATATATATATTTTTTCTTTTACAAATTTAAGTTTGTCTTTTTCATCAAAATTGAAATTATATGGAGTCATCCAAATAACCATTTTCATTCGAATAATCCGTACATACATTGTTTCTTGTGAATCTAGTGTCATCTACATAGACCCGTCCATCGAATATTGATTAATACGTAATCGATCAAACACTACTTGAAAATGACTTTTCTGCTCAGACCTTCTTGCTTTTATTGTTCGAAGCGCCCCTCAACTAAATTAGAAGTGCTTTTAAAGTCCACTAAGACACTTTGGGTGTGTTTCCCCAAACCAAATTCCCCTTTAATGTTTGCTTTCATACCATCAATTACAAGTTTTTTAGTAAGGGTGGGAAAAATGGTTCATGAACCAGCGCTGACGAGTTTGGGTAATCCAAATCTCATACTAGATTATAAAACTGTGTCCCTGCTAGTTTGTTAAAGAAAAAAAATTACATGTTGTGTCGTTGAAATTTCCAAGTATTTTTTTAGCAAAATCATTCCTAAATTTTGAATATTATTATGTTATAAATTAGAAACCATAATAAACTAATATATTACAAATTATATTATATTATAAATTACATACATATTAACGTCACATAAAATGTTTGAAATATTTAAAATATGATAATATCAATTTAAAAATAATTTTATACTCTAGCATATAGAACAAAATAATATTATCAGATATATAAAAATAAAAGAAAAGTTAATTTTTTAAATAAAGAAACAGCTAACAAGAAAATTTTACTTGACAAAGGAAAATCTTTATTTTCGGGTGTGTCGTTGGGGTATATGATTGGAGTAAACGGGTACATGGCTTCGGCTAATTGGGTGGGTATCATCTAATCTTACACCCATCTCATACACATAAAAAGTTCTAAAACAAATATCATATCCAGTGTCATAGCTAACAATCTTAGCAAAATGCATGTCTCAAGTGTTTTGAGTTTCGAACATTTTTGCCCAATTCGTCTTTTCTTGCTGTTCCTGCCTGAAATATAATCAGTCTTTAACCCTAACCCTGACTATATATGAAATCGGGTAGTTGAAACCAATGTAGAGAAAAGTTTGTGAACGACGAGAAGTTTGGTGAGATAAAAATCAGGTTGCAATAGCTCGGGACTGCGTGGACGCTCCTCTGTTTTGGTACCAGAGCCTTCCGATAGATCTACAGTCCCTCCTTCCTAAAAGTGTTCATACCAAATGGTTGAGGATTTTAGGGGGGTGGAGGCGTTATCGTCGTGAGGTTACGTAGGGGGCCGGCGCCGCGCGGGAACACCGCTGCCGGTCCCCTACGCGGAGTAAAAGCATGATGACAAATACTTGCTCGACCAGCTAGAGCGATGAAGGCGAGAGGATGAGAAGTCAAATGTATGCGTGTATTATACTTTACAATATGATTATAAAGAATGACGGTTATGTTATTTCTCTCGTGTGCATTCTAGATCCACTGACGAATCCAGTTGAGAACGAAAATACAATTTTGGAGTTGCGCAATGAGAACACACATTTAAAATTTAAATTCAATCTCGTGAAACTCGTTGTGGATAACGTGAATATCACGGTTTCGGGTGATAAAGTATGATTTGTTTTACTATTAATGTTAATTTTCTTGTATTATTTTTAAATTTTAAACTAGTTTTATATTAGAATGTAATTTTTAATTTTAATGAACTAATTTAAAAAAAATTGGTGTGATGTAGTGCGGTGTGAGTGTCCCACCTAAATTGATATGGTGTGCTGTGATAGTATGATGTGATATATTTTGATTGTTGGGTGTGTGGTGTAGTGTGGTGGTTTAGTCTTATACTTTGATAATTGTGTAACTTTAGAAATAGTATAGAGAGTGAATGAGTTAACCGATTTGAAAAAGTTAAATTAAGTAATGCAAAATCTTAAATGATTAATGATTTAAAAAGATAATTAAGAATTACTTAGGACGATTACATAACTTCGGGTCCTAAGAAATTTCTATTCTAATATCGTTTTGGTTCCTTTGTTTTCATGCTCAGAACTCACTCAATCGTCATTAAATATATATATTTTTTGTTCTGATAAAACATATTAGGATTTTTGGCTATATGAAAAATTGTTCTCATCCCACATTGGTGCAAGGATGAAAGCTTGGGAGGACTTCAAGCCTATAAAAGAAGTCCAAGGCTTTGGTTTCAAAGTGCCCCAACCAAAAATACACTTGAAGTGTTTGGTTCTTTCTTTCTTTTCTAGTTCTCTTGTCTTAGAGTGTAGAAAGTTTTTTAGTTAAACACTTTGGAGAGTGTGGGTGTAATTGGGCGGGGGGAG